>KV459476.1:0-70279 GCA_001662645.1 Pseudogymnoascus sp. 03VT05
CCCCCCCCCCCCCCCCCCCCAAGTACCCCCACAACTAACCCCTCTCCCAGCAACCCACAACTCCCCCCGCGTCTGGTTCCTCACCTCCTCCCTCTCCCCCCTCTCCGTACGCCTCATCCGCCTCCTCCTCGCGCACGGCGACTACGTAGCCGCCGGCCTCCCCCCCACCGAACTCTCCGACCCCGCCCGCTCGGCCGCCTTCCGCGCCTTGATCAACGAATGCAAGTCCCCCCGCCGCACGACGCAAGGCTGGTCCCACCGCATTCGCGGGATCAGATGTGACGGCCGCCTCGTGTCAAGCGCGCAGGCCGCGTTAGCGGAGGCTGTCGAGACGTTTGGACGGGTCGATATCCTGCTTTGTAACTCCTCCGAGGCGGTGGTGGGGTCGGTGGAGGAGTTGGGGGCGAGTGATGCGACGAGGGATTTGTGTAGGAGGCAGTTTGAGACTGTATTTTTTGCGCATGTTAATTTTGTGAAGGCGGCGCTGCCGATGATGAGGGCGAAGAGGAATGGTCATGTGCTTGTTTTGACGGGGGTGGGAGGGCATATTGCGACGCCGGGGATGGCGTTGCATTCTGCGGCGCAGTGGGCGTTGGAGGGATTTTGTGATTCGGTGGCTTATGAGGTCGCGCCGTTTAATGTTAAGGTTACGATTGTGCAGCCGAATATGGAGGTTGGGGTGTTGAGTAACAAGGTGGTCTTCGCGCCGCAGCTGCCGCAGTATGATAGTGGGCAGAATCCGGCGCCGGTGCCGAGGGATATTTTGTGTAATGTTGTGGGGTATCATCCGGAGGAGGAGCTGGATGAGAGTGGGGAGAGGATGGAGGAGGGGATTGTGAGTCGGTATCCGGAGTTGTCGACGGAGTCGGCGGATCGGTTGCTGTTGGAGACGGTGCATGCGTTGACGGCGATTGGGGGGCATGAGAATCCGCCGGCGAGGCATATTGTGGGGAATGAGGGGGTGCAGAATGTGAAAGATAAGTTGAAGACTGTGAGTGAAGAGCTGGAGGACTTTATTGAGGCGAGTTTGAGTGCCGATGGGGCGTATGAGCGGACTGGAGCTCCAAGAGGGGAGAGTGTTGAAAAGGCGTTATAGCCATTGGCGGAGGGGGAACATTTTGGAAACAGTATATAATTTCCATTTATTGCAAATAGTCAGCCCATAGTCCATATATAAACCCGATATTCGAGCCAATTATGCAAATCCTGCGCCATCCATCAACTCCATGAACACCAAAGCCACAAGCAAACCCTCAAATCCCACCAACACCACGCTCTCAATCCTTCGCCCCAACCCCAAACTCCCCACTATCATAACACTCCCCAATCCTCACCCCCCTCTGCTCAGCAATCAACCCAATCAGTCCCTGTCCAACATCCCGGATCTCATTATACGCATGCAGACGCTTGATATGCGCCTTCACCGTTGCTGCAGCATCTGGGTTTCTTTTTTCGTTAGCTACTGCATTGCCACCCATATATATCACTGGATCTGTGGGGCAGGAGGGAGACATACTTCAACTTCCCCCTCGCATCCGCAAGCTTCGTCTCCATAGCTTCCACTTCAGCAGCTAGTTCATTATTACGCGCTTTGATTGCCTCCTACTTCATTAGCATCATACACCTCATACACCCTTCTCAACCCAATCCACTGGAAAAGGACCCACAATCTGCATCACCCTCTTCTCCTCCTCCCTAGCTTCTTGACTCACCAGCTCCGGAGCCGTCGTAGTCTCCTCACCTACCTTTGCCGCGTCCCCTGCACGTCCTTGAAGCGCATTTACAGCACCCGGAAGAGGCCTGGAGGCCACCTCCTGGTCCGCATAGGTGGGGTCAGGAGACGCGGAACGCTTCCTGGACGCCCCGAGCGCTATAGCTGCCGCGGGGGGTTCTGGGGAGGCAGAAGTTTCTGGGGTTTCAGAGTCTGCGTCTGAGTCTGGGATTGTGCGGGGTGGTTGCATGACGTGGGTTGTTTGGTGGTGGGTGCGTGGTGGAGGTGTGCGGTTGAGGAGAGAGAGGTGGCGATTGGAGTGTTGGCGGAGAATAATTGGCTTGGCGTAGGGATGTAACGATATAAGATGGGATTGTGAATTTTCTGTTCTGTAATAAAGAGGGAGGTTTATATTGAAAAGGTGGTTGGGAGGTTGGAGGTGGGAATTGAGGTGATATTGATACTGTACTTCAAGACTTGGCTGTCCAGTACCATGACACAGTTAACTGGACCTTCAAATTCACCTGCATACTGGCAAACAGATGCATGAACATGCGGAGAAGGCTTATTTTGCACACATATACACAGAAGAATAAAACACATGCAGTAAACGGGGTCAAAAGGTTTCTCTTCTCGGGCGCAGGATATGCGTCTATCTATCCACGCCAACATCATCTAGGGCAGAGCAATACCGCTCCAAACTCAGCATCCTCAACGAATACCTTCAGCCCATATATCCGATCTCCCCCCTCCAGGCCAAGTTACCCCAACCCTTCGATACCCCCCCATCCCCCTCCCTACCAAAACGAGAATACCAAGCACCCCCCAAACTTTTCATCCCTCGCGCGGCGGCTCCCAGATCAGTAAAACGACTCCACCATCGTATCCTTAAGACTCGTATTAATACTCCCCGGCGCCATCCCCTCACCCAACCTAAACACGCTCTCCACGACACTCAACTCCGTCGCCGTAGTATCCAACCCCGTCACCGCAAGCCAATCATTCACCACCATCCCCGCGCCCACCACGCTGCTTCCCCTATTAATCGACCCTGCAACCAGAGGGACCTGGAGCAGACTACTCAGCTCATCCTGGTCCTGGATACTAGTCTTCGGATGCACCAACCCGCCTTGGTTGGATAACGACATGTACGAGCCTACTAACACATTATCCGCGATTGTCTGGCGGAACACCTCAACCCCCAGGACATCGGCGATGATCTCCTCTGTCTCTCTCTCGATGTCGGGATGCACCAGCGCAACGTGGTCGTTGGAGACGATGACGTTTCCCAAAGCGGAGAGACGCTCTTCGATGCGTTGGATTTTTACGGAGTCGGGTATGCTGTTGCGGAGGTGCTGCAGCTCTTGGTCCGTCGTGCTGGTGGGGACGAGGAGGCCTTTGCGGTTTCCGGCTGTCAGGCGCCCGATGATGCGTGTGCCGGCGATGGTGCAGTGGCAGATGGGGATGACGTCTTGGAGCTCGGCTTCGAAGATGCTGTGGGGGTTGTGTTAGTGGGTGTTTGTGGATTTTGAGGGGATTTTGGGGATTCTGGGATTTCTGGAGGTCTGGGGATTGGAGAGGTAGAGGTAGAGGTGTTATGCGCGACTCCTCCTGGTGATGGTGGTGGTGGTGGGGTGGGAAGGCAAAGGCTGCGGGAAGTTTGAAGGCTTACCTGTAGAAGTTCTCGCTCGCGCCAACGGCAACAAGAGCATATGAGTTTGTGAGCGTGGAGAAGACTCCGACCCTGATGTTCTCGTTAGCTACTATTCCCTCCTCGTGTTTGCGCAAACCCTCTCTGTGCGTCGAGTGGGTGATATGTGATCGCAGGAGCCTCATGGCGGGGTACCTACTCATTCGAGTTCTCGAACTGCGCGCGGACAGCCATAGTGGACGGTAGATTCTGTAAGTGCTGGTCTAGTATATTGTCTATATTTCCTGCTTCTATCAAACAGTAGTTGTAGTCGTCAAACTTCCGGTCGCGAAGTTGTGTCGTGTGGTGTCGTGGTCGTTGAAATTGTGTGATTTGTTGGTTAATGAACGACGATAGTGCGATACTTATGTATATCGCTCTTCTTTTTTCTGCCCGCCTAGGCTTTTGCTTTCTGATAGCGAAGAATTGAAGAATTGCGAGGTGCGATGACGCTAAGCCGAGGAAGGTGGTGGGGCGGGGACGAGTGGCGGTAGTGGGTTGGGTGACTAACAGGCTAAGCCAAGTAAGGAGGCAAAGCACTGTGGCTGGAGAATCAGAACTCTTGGAGAATCTTTGTGACTCTACGGCAAAGATGCAAGGGCATGACGAATTATGAGCCTTGTTGAATTTCTAATAATACCGGGGGGGATCCGGGGATAAGTAGAGGAGTCACAGTTTTATAGCGAATTTTAAGCCGTGCAAAGTGAGTCAAATTGGCTGCATATCCAGCTGCATGTAAGATTCCCCAGTGATACGGGCTTAGCACAGTGCAGTCTTTGCTTGTTTACAGGCAAAGATCACGCACTAACCCACTCGATCAATATCCGATCTCACATTCACAGCCGCCTCATCAATCGAGCAGTTGTAATTTTAAATAATTGTGATTTTGTTTCCTTCATTCATTCTGTCCATCCATCCATCCGTCTGTCTGTACTGTCTTGTCTGTCCTGTCCACCCTCCCTTCTCTCCAGATGGGGTATTAACAAACCATCGCAACCCGTCCATCCTATCCTATCCTAAACCTCCCGCCGCTGCCATTGCATGCATATGCCAGAAGAACCAAGCTCCCAGCGCTGCCGTCGCAAGGTCAAGATCACTCAGTAGCCAAATATTCTCATCTTCATCTTCATCCCCCCCCCGTATTCCCTATTCCCTCCAAAAATGCACAAAACTCATCACCCCAAAAACAGAAAACAGAAAACAGAAAAAGAGAAAGCAAAATCATTCCAGCCAGCCCGAGCATGTTCAAAATCCATCATGAGCCTGACCCCCAGCATACCGCAAAAAGAACAAAAAAAAAACAAGAAAAACGTAAGACGCTGAAAACGAGAGCATATCCCCGCGCGCGCCACGTGCAAGACGAAAGAAAAAAAAAAACTATTTGAAGGACTAAGATACAATAAGCCGTTAACCTCATCCCACAAAGGGTAGTAAAACGGCTGGGTATGTATTATACAAATGTACCACTTATGTAGATAAAGCGTGGTAAGGTAGGGATTTGATATGTGCCACCGTTTCCCTGCTAGCAGCCCGCAGCTACCCCGATGGTGTTGAGTCTACCACTGCCACCCGCAAACCTTAGCGACGCGGACTCGGATGCGTCGGCGGATGATGCGGACTCCCACGATGCGGATGCGGACTCTGATGATGCTGCAACGGACTATGCTGCGGCTGCTGCTGATGCTGATGATGCATCTGATGTCCCCCATGCCCCCCCTGCTGCTGGTGTTGCGGATGCTGCGGCGGCGGCGGGTACGGACTATATGGCTGCCGAGGGGCAACTTGTCTATAACCACCCCCATACTGTTGTTGTTGCTGCTCCCCCAAATATGGCGGCAACTGCACAGGCGCCTCGTAAAACCTCTGGTGCTCGTGCGGCATGTGATGCTGCTGTTGTGGCGCCTGCTGTTGCTGCGGCGGTGGGGGAGGCGGTGGTTGCTGGTACCGATGGTGTTGTCTTGGGGCTTCATTCGGGATCGAGCGGGGAAGGATATTCCTTAGCCCCGACGAAGAGCGTGAAGTGCGGAGGGAAGGGCTGTTAGAGGGCCCGTAGAAGTTTGCGGGAGGGTGCGGTTGGATGGGGGGGTATTGCATTTGCATGTTCCGCTGTGGAGGGGGCGGTGGTGGCTGGTGAGGCGGGGCGGCCATCATTACCGGGCCGGGGTAGGGGCGCTGCTGTTGTTGGGGCACTTGTTGTGGTGCGAGCGGGGGAAGGGCAGGGCTGGGGTTGTTGATGAATGCTATGCTGAGCATTTGGGATTGGCTCCGTGGAGTTGGGGGTGCTTGCTGCACTGGTGGTGGTGCTTGTTGGAAGCTCTGGCGACGGACGGGTTGGGGTGGTGGGGGTGGGGGTGGTGAGTGGACTTTTGGTTCTAAGATTGACATCTCGATTGCATCGGCGAGGAGGAGTAGTTTTGCTGTGTCTGGGGTTGGGGGGCGCTCGATAGGAGCAGCTTCCTCGACTGCCGGAGTAGCGTCCTTCTTCTCGGGAGACGCTGAGCGCTGTGCTTTCTCGATGAGCTCCTTCTCGATAATCTGTGAAGCGGCCAGGATATCCTCGATCATATCTCCCTGAAGACCCTTATCCCGCGCAATCGCATCGAATGTCGCCAATCCAGTCCTGCCCAAGCCGACTCTCAAGCTCATCCCAGCGTCCATGCGCCTCTCAAGTTCCTTCCACTCCCGGTCAGTCATGATCATATTCCAAGACTTAGATGTCGACTGTCCCTCGGGGTATTCTTCATCGCGAATGTAGATGGGCGCAGGCGTGTTTTTCAGGACCTTTGTCCAGTCCGTGGGGGGTACAGCGTTATCGGGGTTGATGGAGCCAGGAACAGGAAGGCCCATCCTCGGATGGAGGAGGTGCCTGTTGATAAGTTCTTCATCATAGTCCTCAGCCCTACCTGAGATATCATATATGCCTCTGAACTGATCAAGATGGATATAGCCACTCGGAATCGGTCCTCTGTTAGTCTCCTTGATCTCCTCAGGGTAATTTCGGAGGCCAATTTCATCACTCGTAAACGTGATCCAGGGTTTGACGACAGCCCTGTTATTCGGCTCTTCCTTCTGAGCTCCCTTCTTGGACTCAGTAGGAACGCAGACGCCATACTCGTCAAACTGGTACTTATTTCTTTGGCGGCTCGGCGTAGTGATAATCGGCGGCGCTTCAGGGGCCACTTCTGCTTCTGAATCTTCTCCGCCCTGGGTGGTAGCAGAAAGCATAGCAGGTGCGTGTCGCTTTGCAACCCTTCTTCCAAGCGGCTCATCGTCTGCAGTACGCTTTTTGGCGCTCTTTCTTCCCCTCGCCACAGGTTTCTTGACCTCAAGTTCCACAGGCGTGGCTACCTCTTCTGCTTCATTTTCTTCCGCGCCCGCCAACACAGCTGATACATGGGCGGGATCAAGCGTCTCAATCTAGTTTAATTAGTAACGACACAAAACCAAGGAAGTAGAGAAAGCATACCTCAGAGACAGTTGCGGCATCGTCGTCGTCACGAGCTGCCTGCTTCAGGATATCCATAATGGCCCGCTTGCAAACCATCTCATATTTCTCCTGCAACTCCTTGACCTCCAGCTGTACAGAATTAGTGACCTGACCACGCGTAACTAACTCCAAAAAACTTACATTATGCTGCTGCCACGTCATGGCCACATTGGCCTCAAACCGCCTATCCAACAAATCACGCTTCAACATATCCTTCCGCTCATTCTGCGCCAACACCTTGGTATGGCGCGCATCGAGGCCCTTCATTACATTCTCATAATACGGCACCTTCTTGTGGCGCTCCGGATCTTCTTCCAATTCCTCAAGTGCACGATCAAGCAGCGCCTGCTCGGCTCTTATGATGATCTTGCGGAGGTCTTTATATGATGACCTTAGATGTGCTTGCCTGTCGTAAACCGCTTGCACGACTGCATCATCGGAAGTCTTTCTCTTTCCCGGTGCACCCTTTTTCTTTGATGCAGCCTTCTTGGAAAGCGCCGCTACCATTGCCTTAGCTTTGATAGCACCGTTTGGCCAGCGACCCCGGCCTCTGGGTTTGAGAGGAGTACCGGCGTCGGATTGAATGCCATCAGCTTCACCGTTGACGGCATCCAACACTTCTTCTGTGGCGACAACAGACAGAATGGTGTCATCATCCTGGGTAGCTGCATGTGCTTTGGTTGAAGTAGATCTGGTTCTAGCACCAGCTCTCGTAGTAACACCCAGAGCACCTCCATCTCTCTCAAAACGCTCATGAGGCTCAATAGAAGCTATAAGCTCATTGCTCGACGTCAAATTCTCTTGCTTCTTAGCACGTGATAAAGTCCTAGCAACCTGAATTTCCCGTTCAGATTGAGACGACTCTTTGTGCAGCGAAGCCGCCGGCGTAACGTGACCATTAGCAATTTCCTTCGCCTCCTCATGATTACCGAGAGCAGATTCCGAATTCGAATGTCTACGCCCTCTATTCCTAGTAGAGATTCTCATCGGCGGAGCCTGGGACACCGAACGTGACTTTTTGCGCGGTGGCTGGTTGCCGTCAAAATCCTCCTCATCCCCGTCACCCGTAACCGAATCCCCCAGACCACCCCCGGGCTCGCCACTCATCTCAGCAGCCTTGCGCTTGCTCGAGCGCGTGGCTAATGGCTTGGGAAGACCAGATACCTTTGGTTTTGGGGCCGGCGGCGCGTAGTCCGGCCTGTGCAAGTTTTTAGGCGGGCGGCCTCTGCGCTTGGGAGCGTTTGCTGGGGGGGCCGCCGGGAGGGCCGAGGACGCGGCGGCGGCGGCGGCGTGTGAATTAGTGGGAGGGTGAGAGAAGATGCTCATGTTGCGCAGACTGGGGACGCGGAGTTTGACGATCAGACTTGGGCGTGATGAGGTCGAGGTGTTTGGCCCGTGACCTGCACGAGAGCCGCCTTCATCGCCATTTCTGGACATTTTGCGAGCGGGTCCAGGGAAATGTGATGATTTCGCACCGGAGTTGGATGTGACCCTCACAGGTGAGAGTCACGGGGGAAAAGATTGAAGTGGCGGTCAATGATGGAAGTGCCAGGTTAGAGTTGATATTAAGAAGAGACGGATGGATTGTTGGTAATGGTGAATGATGATGGAAGAGGGAGGCGTGTGATGGTTGTGGATGCAGGCTTGAAGGGGTGTACAGTAGAAGTAATTAAAGATTTGACGACTCCTTAATGAACTCCGTTGACGAGACAATAGAAGCCGACAATGGGGCTTCTCCTCGCAATCATCGGCAATAGCTTGATGATTATAGGAAAGAAGAGTTGTTGATTGTTAGAAACGTGACCATGAATACGTGTGAAAAGTGGCTATTGAGACAATTGAAAGAAAGCTGGTCCTCAATCCCAAGGTTTCCCATTTAGCGAGATTTTTGGGTTCATTTACGGGGTTTGATTGGTTGGTTGCAGTCCGCCCTCCTAAATTGAATTATGGAACATCGACAACTGGCATTTTGGGGGGATTGTAGCGGGTTCATTTTATATATTTTCTATTATCTACAGTGGGATAATTGAAGGCAGAAGATAGAAGAGTGATAATAAATAATTCATTAAGCAGTTCCCGTACGGGGTTGAAGTAATTAAATCGACGGCAACTGTGTCTTGTTCGTCTTGTTCGTCCTTATTTCCGTGAGCGTATGTATTGATCCATAAGTACTCTTTATGGGCTATTCTAATCTTGGCAGAGGCCTTAACGCCACATGCAAAGACCCCTGTTTCTAAGGAGAAAGAGAGAGACGAAAAGAGCGCGGACTCGGACGCGGACGCGGACGCTCTCAGATGCTTACGAGTCCTGGTACCCATTGATTTGGAAACAACAATACCAACGACAAAAGTAGACAATAGTAGACAATAGTATACCCTGTACCTCAATAGGACCCTCAATATAGAATAGAATACAATACAATAAACAAACAAATAACCCCAACCCCCTGACGCGCGGTAATCGCGGGTTAAATGTGATCGTTGCTGTCCGACTGAGTCCGCTGGTTCTCGTACTTTCTTGGAAAATGGAAAATCCAATACCCGTCCGTCCCGTTAAAGCAGCAGCGAGAGTGGCTAGCGGCCAATGAATCGTTACAGATTACCAGAAGATCACCTCAGCCCAGCTCATCGGCCGGAAGGGATATTGTATCATTGTTGTAGGAGAGGGAATTTGAATTGTATTGTAACTGTGTATATTGTAGTGTACTGTACTGTAACTGTGTTGTAAGAGTTGCAGCTGGGCTGCGGGTTGAATCATTGCCCCGGCTGAGTGAAGACGCGTTGATGATGTGACAAGTTGTAAGAGGCGTTTTTTTCAGGGAGGAGTGAGTGACAGCACACCGCCATGGATGTCAATTGGCCAGCAGTAGGAAAATATCTGCATGCCTGTATGACTTTGCAATTGATGTGTATGCTACACTGTAGGCAAAAACCTGGTTTAGGGACTGGGCATAATACCGAAAGGCTCGAGTCGTGCGTGCATTTGAATTTGAATACACCGATGTCACGACTGTGTGCACAATCATATGGGACAACCATTCTGTGGTATGAGCTGCATGTCTGAATGGCTTTGTAGTTGATCTATATACTGTAGGGCTGTAGGCATAATAGGATTTGAAACAGAATATACTGTATAGAAGGGCTGGAGTTGTGGTGGTGGTGCTTTTGAATACATTGAGTGTCACGACTGGGTGCACAATCACATCAACATCCATTCCACCGTATGGCCTATATGTCTGTATGATTTTTCAGAAGATGCAAATGCTATTGATGTATGCACTGTACAGATAATGGGTTGGAGATGGACTGGATACAGGGCTGGTGCTAGTCGTGTGTGTAGTTGAATACAGCACACACCATCACGACTGTGTAGAATCACACGAAACAATATTTCTGTTGTATGGCCTGCGGGTCTATAACTTTGAAGGAGCCATATACACTGTAGGCAGAGTGTATTTCGAAACAAGATATACCGACTACCGGCTAGAGTCGTGGTACATTGAATGCATTGACTGCCTCGAGTGTGTACAATCACATGAAACAACAATCCTGTCGTGTGGTTTATGGAAGAAGGGTATATAGCAGAGACCTTTCATAAGAATTCCTCAGGGCCAGAGATGGCTGAGATGGCTCTTATACCCCAGGAACCCTCATGTCGAAAACCTGTACGGGCCTTACGAAACATGATCAAATTTTCAAAGCCGAACCGACCCGACTTCCCATATCAAAACTCCGAACGTTCTTAGGAAGCTGCGACTGAGGCTTTGCTTGATAATCGTTCCTTCCAAATACCGTACTGGAAATCCCAAGGAAGCTGCGACTGGCTCTGCTTAGAAATCACTCCTTCCATATATGAGGCTGCAAACCCTTAAGGAAGCTACGACTGAGTATGCTTAGAAATCGTTCTTGCCATCTATCAGACTTGAAAGCTCCGAGGAACCTGCGATCAAATAGCCAACCCTAAAAACAGAGTCTCAAGAGTGATTCTAAGGTGGACAATACTATAAAACAAGGCACGATGCATCATATTATACCATTCCACATTCTAATTCTATAGATTATATTCAAACTCTCACTCCTTCTTCCCCTCCACCTTCACCACATCCCCCCTCCCATACCCAACCCCCCTCCCCACCCCCCACAACTTCCACAACACCCACCCAAACCCCAGCAAAACCACCATCGCCGTCCCAAGCTCCATCTCCTTATTAAACCTGGTACTCAGTACCGGCACGCTGACCTCTTTATACCCCTCCTCCCCCTTCTCTCTTCCAAGGTGATAAAACAGCGTTTTATCCCCAAACAGTCCATCATACCCCAGATTAACCCTATCAAACGGGTTCCCCTCCAAATTACTCTCCTCATCCGCTTCACACGCCCAGAATAGCACCGGGGACGGGAGGGAGGTGGAACTATACCCCGACTCGCTCGGCAGGAGATAGCGGAGATGTAACGGGATTTCCGCAGTCCAAGACTCCTCGCTAGGAGGTGGGGGAGCAAGCTCAATCAGAAGCGAGGACCCCCAGAGCGCCATCGTATATTCCGGCGCCTCCAAATCAACCGGGACCGTGACATGTCGAAGCGCAGTGAGGTTCTTCGACTTCATAAATAGGTCATCGCGGAACTGGTATTTATCCGGGAACACACTCCTCGGCAGCATCAAATGCGCGTTCAACCTACACCCCTCCCTATTTTTCGGCGGCTCACTATCTCCAACCTTCAATTGCAACGTAGGATGCAGGCCAGTCGGTTCAACGAACTCGCTACTAAATCTCGCAGCATGTCTATGGTGCCGGCTGGGGAACTGAAACATAGTAGGCGCGGGCTTCTCTGATTCCCCCAAGACGGTGAGGAAACCGGACATATTGAGGTCGTCTGGCCGGATTGGCTTTTCGTTGGAGAGGATCCCGAGCTCGACGCGGTCGGTGTGGGATATTTTGGATATGGCGACGGAGGGCCAGGTTCGCGGGGACCAGGAGGTGGTGATTATTGCGGTGTTGCTGGAGGAGGTGAAGTCGAGGTCGATGGAGGCGGCTGTGACGCCTTCGGAGATGCGGGTGAGGCAGCTTGTGCTGGAGCAGATGCGCTTGAAGTAGGATTGTAGGGAGGATGCGCCGCCTAGGGCGGAGGAGCGGAGGTAGTATTCATAGCCGCCTCTGTGTTTGGGGTTTTTAGAAGGTAGAGAGGTAAATGATATCTAAAATTTTCTCTTAGCAATTGGATTTCGGAGAGTGGAGGGAGGGAGGGGGTGGGGGGGTATTACTTCGGGGGTCTGGCAGAGCGATTTGTCTTTTAAGTCGAAGAGTGTGTCTATGAGGCCACATAATAAATCACTGAATCTTCAAGACAATCAGCTATGAGTATATAATATAGAGTCCCTTCTGACAACATACTCCTGGCCCTCCTTCCCAACCTCAATCTTGGGTGTATAATAAACATGCAATCCGGGCGACAGCTGAGAATTGAAGGGGGGTATCGACTCGTATGACGCCGGCGTTACATATCGAATATGCAGCTCTTTCGTCTGGCTAAGAGCTACACGCAGATCTTCCGGTAGCTCATCGAGAGCGAGGGTTATATGATCTTCCCTCGCGGCTTTGAGGCCAGAGACTGATAAGGTGTTGGTGTGGACGCCGATTGACTTTGGATCAATCCCATCCTGCGGCTCGTGGACGAAAGTGATTCTCTGACGCATCCTGTATAATTCGCGTATATCGCACCGTCGACCGGGGTTTCGTTGCTCGTAACTAGCGATTGGGGAAATCCGCTCTAGTAATTGTTGGAATTCCCGACACCTTGCTGTCCCGAGTGAGGTTGGTTGAAGATCGCAAGGCTGCGCTCTGAGCTGTTCTGAACCGAGAGGCCGAGAGGCTGGGTAGCCTTATGAGCTCTGACCAATCAGAAACCACAACACCTCGTCGACCAATACCTCCTCAGCGAGAGACAAAGAGGCAAACAAAAGTACGTAGAGTACGTATGCCAACAACCGCCCTCCAACCAAGTATCTGAAATCTGTCCTCTCCTTTGAACTCTCATATCTCTCCTCTCTATATCAACATCAGTAGCACGAACGAACTTTATGTCCGCATATTAAAGTTTCGTTCGCGTGACGTCTCATCACACGCTCTTCCAGGTAGAAACCCCCCAACTATCACATCTCCCCAAAAATGCACATCCTCCCCCACCTCACCCCCCTCCTCCTCGCCCTCCTCACCCTCACCTCCCCCACCGCCGCCGCCCGCAAATCCGGCACCAGCGTCCTCCTCTCGCAAGTCAAATCCCTAACCCTCCGCTCCTCCGCCTCCACCGCCCACCGCCGGGTCTCCGCCATCCCACAGCTAAAATGCGTCGGCGGCAACGGCTGCAGACACCACCAGGTCGACGTGATGCGCTGCAAGAACGCCGGGAGCGATTACGATGATGAGAATATCCAGTGGACGTGCACGGCTGATTTACCGGAGGAGTTCAAGTTGGGGAGCACGGATGTGATATGTGAAGGCTATGATAGTCCGGAGGATCCTAGGGTGTTGAAGGGGAGTTGTGGGGTGGAGTATAGACTGCTTTTGACAAAGAAGGGGGAGCAGGTTTATGGGGCAGGCGGACATAATGTTTTTTCGGGCGAGGACGGCGACGTGAGTAAGTTCGCGCAAGCTCTCTTCTGGGCGATCTTCTTGGGCGTCGCGGGCTGGATTCTGTATTCGATTTGGCAGAATTGGGGTATTGAGCCGGCGGCACCGAGGAGGGAGCCTAGACGCGATGGGTTTTGGGGAGGTGGATGGGGCGGTGGTGGGGGAGGAGGGGGAGGGGGAGGAGGAGACTACCCCACCGATCCGCCGCCGCCTTATCCAGGAACGGGAAAGTCGTCGTCGGGGCAGGAAGGATGGAGGCCTGGGTTCTGGACGGGTGCTGCGGGGGGAGCGGCGGCGGGGTATATGGCTGGGAGTAGGGGGAATAGGCAGCAGGAGAATAGGGGGGCTGGGGGGTGGTTTGGAGGGGATAGGCAGCAGGAGCCGAGAGGGGGAGGGGGATGGATGGGGGGTGGTGGTAATGGTTATGGGGGACCTAGTCGGTCGAGTTCTGGGGGTTCGTCGAGTTCCGGTGCTCGTCATGAGAGTACGGGCTTTGGATCGACGACTCGGAGATAGATGGTGTATTCGTATATAGAACAGTGAGCACAGACATTTCACCTCAAGAGTTAAAAAGATATCAGCAATGAAGCTGTATTAATTGTATATCTACTTCTATGACGAGCAGTCTGATACCCAACACTTAGGGAAGCCACTCTCATCGTAGCAGCGAGGCTATCCTACGCAGGCGGCATAGGTAGCCATTATCCATTGTGCCGAGGAAAAACTAATGTACAATTACGCGGAGAATTGACGAAAAGCTGCAGGAAGCCATTGCCAACACCCAGAAACTTCCGAAACACATCATACAAGCCTGCACCCCCGCCCCACCATACAAGCCCCCCTCAGAAGATTGGTCCTTCGAATCTGCACGGACATACAAAAGATCAAATGGAAATTTGGCGTCTGCCAGTAAGGTGAACTGTGCAATCACATGTGAACCGTCATGACGTCCATCTTATCGAATGCCTTGGAGCAGTTGGGGCATTTCCTCATCCGGTTCGCTAGGCGGTTTTCGACACAGTGGTTGCAGAACACATGGCCGCACGTCTTCAAGACCGTATTCTTGAAATTATTGCGACAAATAGTACATAATGCGAGCATCTGGAGAATCCGTTAGCAAAGTCCAATTAATCAGTGGCTGATAAACTTACTCTCAACATTTCTTCTTCGCCTGATTGATTACTTAAGCTCTTTGCCTTCCAAGTCTCCTTCTCTTTTTCGGATTGCTCGAATCGAGCACGGACCTGTTCTAATTCCGTTTCGACTGACTGAGCCCGTTGCTTGGTGGTGGATAGAGCGGTGTCTTTGGACCTCAACATGTTGGTAAGTTCCGATACCTGTGCCCTCAAACTCTCCAGCTTGGAAGCTGACTCTGAGCTGGTCAACTGGAGTTTCTTATGATCTGACACAGTGGAATTGTACAGTTGTCGGGCATCGCTCAGTTGTTTTTCTAGCCCAGTGACAATAGTTCTGTTCGAAGATTCGACATCCTTCAGCTGTGTGATAATTTCCGAGCTCTTCGAGTTCTGTGCTCTAAGGGCCCTGACTTCGCCTATTCTGGTGTCCATATCCTTGCGAGCTGCGAAGTACTTTTGATCGGCCTTCGATTTTTCGGCAATAAGAATAGAAACCTTTTCTTCCAGGGCTGCAAAGTCCATGACCTTCTTAGAGGCTGTCGCAACTGCACGCTTGTATGCTTTCTCCATAGCTGGCAATTCATTGTTGACCGATGCAAAGCTCTGTTCCAGGGTAACATACTTTCGTTGAAGCTCGGCGAGATCCAGGCCTTCGATTTCCGGCTTAGGAGTGGCCTCGCAAGAACCTTCTACCACGGATCTCAGCCTCTGAACTTCAGATTCTAAGCTCGTTACGCGATCTTCCTTCGCACTGACGAGTTCTTTCATCTGTCCTATAGCAGTTCGCTCCTGGTCCTGGTTCGCCTTTCTCATAGTTTGATCAGCCAATAGTTCGTCTCTGGTAGATCGTACTCGGGCTAAATCGGAATCCAAGCGTTGCAATTGGCTCTCAAGTTCTTCCTTAACCGTCTCCGCTTCGTTCTGAAGTTGTGTCCTGTACGCCGTGCGTTCCGCTTGAAGCTTTTCTGCCTCTTCTCTTAGTTGGATATTGGTAGCCTCCAGGTGATTGATGCGCTTAATGACTTCCTCATGCTGACTCTTGAAGTTCTTGAACAGTTCGGTCCGGGCGTAGTCGTCTTCCGTGAGATTGGCCAGTCTAGCGTTTGCGGCAGTAAGCTGCTCTGTTATCGACTTATTCTCGGTAAACAATTCCTCCAGCTGTTGCTTTTGCTTATCAGAAACAGCAACAGCCTCCTTCAAAGCTACTTCGGACGCCTCAACCTTCGCCTCGCTATCTTTTGAGCCGTTGGCAACCTCGGCGCGAGTATCGAATCCGTTCTCGACACTACCAATTCCGCTACCAGCACTATTGCCGGTTCCTGCAATCGCTTGCTGCTCTAACTTTGCGACAGTCGAGCTCTTGGATCGTTCCAGTTTCCTTTCCAGCTTGAGGGCGCGGAGTGAGGCGCTTTCCAGTCGTTCCTTCGCTTGCTCATTTTCTACGCGCATCCGATCATACTTGACCATTTCGTCTTTATGCGACGCGAGTAGCTTATTTAGCTTTTGCTGTAGATCCTGGACTTCATCGGTTCGCTTTTCCGGGGACGTATCGAGGTTGGCCATTATGTTGGCAACCATCTCCTTGATTTGCTTTGCCTTCGAGGCCAAGTGATCCGAAAACACCACGCTGTTCTCAAAGTTCGTAGCGGTGGGAAATGGCGCTGGAAACGCGTCAGTAGAGTCTTCCTGGAATTCTGGCGCAAACAACGTACCATCTACATTGAAAGTACTTGGCGCGGAGTTCTTCGTCAAAAGCGTGACTTCGTCCAGCAGTTGGCTCCACCAAGCGTCAACAACCCGTAGGTGGTCATCGTGATCAACAGAGCGCTTGCGAACATCCTTTAATTCTGACTCGAGTAGTGCCTTTTCGCGTTTGTATTCTGTCATCTGCCGTAAAATTGCATCTTTCTGATACCTCTGTAATCCATGTTAGACAGGTCCTACGCAACCCATACGTGCACAAGTGTGTATAGAACGATGGTAGTATGAAATAGTATGGTCGTATGGTCTGGGATATGGAGCGAGGATCGTTATGTGAGGTCGGCAACAGTTTGACAACTGGGACATTAGACTAGGCCATCGACATGTGTGTATCATCTAGTCTTGCGACCTCTATCGCACAGTGACACTTGGCACGTGTGGGGGACCAAGGTAACAGAGGGATCGTGTCAGAGGAAAGATTGACGAACTCACCTCCAGATCATCTTTCCATGGCATGTCGGCGTCGACGGATACCTTGCTGCCGCCATTCATGGCTTGTCGCTTTGTAGGCGGAGCAAGGTCGTCGACGCTTTGGCCAGCTGCTCTCTTCCTGTCCTCCATCTTGATGATGGTTGCAGGAAGGGGGCCGACGGTTGCAGCGGCCACCTTCATCAGAAGCAAGGCAGCCAAAGAATCGCGCGTCGCGATGAACAGAGTATAAGAGCAAGATCTAGCTCATTGTTGTCAGGAGAGAGAAGTTTGTTGTATGTTGTCGCGGGAAGTGGTGGCGATGTGGTGTTGAAGGGGGAGCAGGATGTTCAAAGATCGAAGGTCGGATCCTAGCGTTGTAGAGACCAAAAGTACACTAGCGTCAAACCTGTCGCTTAGTCCCACTTTTCAGACGCCTAGACTCGATAACGAAGATAGATAGCCTTGTAAACTAAACTGCACTTTCTTGACTCGCAGCGAACATCCCACGACAACTGCGCCTCTGAAGGAATTCTCACCGCTTTGGCCAACAACCTACCCTGCCTTTCGCATGGTAACGTCTGAGCCATGAGTTCCCTTTTGAAGAAAAAAGGAGCCGCGAGCTTTAAGCCACGCGCTCCAGCGCGAAGACCTGCTGTTACTGCCCCACCATCAGCCTCACCATCGATCCCACCTGTCGAAAAGCAAGCGCAAGCACCAGCGCCTCCATCCGCTCATAATGTTCCCATCCCATCGGTCGAGGTAGAATTACCAGCTGCACCCGAAGTTCAACCAGCGCCTTCTGTGGAGAAACGGGTGGCGCGACAAGATTCTGCAGTCATACCTCCGCCTCCAAAAGATTCAGCGGCACCAGCCACTTCAGCCAAGCAAAACTTTGCAGTCATACCTCCTCCCACAAAAGAAGTAGTGCAACCGCCAATAACTGCGACTCCATTGGAACAAGAAGCTGCGGTGCCGGTACCTTCAAGTACTCAACGAAGAACGAGCCAAGTCTCAATCCCCCCACAATCCCAAGAAACAGTGCCAATCTCAAAATCCACGACACGCCCCCCTTCGATACCGCCAACAATAACCGCTGAACCGACTCCAGTTACTGCTCCAAGCGAGGAGGGACCCCTTGGAAAGGAGACCGAAAGGCCGGCAGTAATAACCACACCTCAAGACACTGCTACAACACCTCCGCCTGTTTCACGACCAACCCAGCAACATATTGATGTTGAGAGGAATGATACTTCAATTAGCGCTCAAGATGAGTCTATGGACTTATCTGCCTTAGGTGCAGGTGAAACAGGCCACCCATCCCAACTTATCCCAGTGGTGCCTCTGAATCTAGACGGAACTTCCGGCGTCTCAATTCCCGTGCAGCCTCCTAAAGCAAAGCCGAGGGCTAGGAAACGGAAATTAGATGATTCGAACATTGATATTCGGCCTAGCATTGAAGTTCAAGTCCACGCAACCAAGGCACCGCGTACAACCGCGCCCAGGAAACCTAGGAAGCCCAGGGAACCCAGGGCCGCCACTTCTAGCACTCCAAAACCTAGAGCGCGGAAAAAGCGCGCGGAGACCCCTGAAGATGCGGAAGACCAGGAAATTGACCACTCAACAATCAAGATGGCAGATCTCTGCAAGGATCTCAAGATCGGCAAGAAGTTTAGCAAGCACGATGAGATAAAGCAGAGGGATATAGACAGGAAAGCGAAGGCAAAACTGCGGAGAGAGAATCCCGAGCTTGTCGGAGCCTCTGACGATGAAAGGCCCTCGGCAACAACGCGATCGGCGACCGAGACACCCCTTCAAACCACAAGCGTAGGCCCTCGCATGAGATTGGTGGATGGTCAGATTGTTATCGATGAAAGCTCTTTGAACCTCGATCGTCATAAACTAGCTGCAGCCAACGCTGGCGTTATGGAAATCATTGAAGAAAACGAGTTCACGCGCATTACTACGTCTGGCACGTTTATGAAACGCGAGAAGAACATATTCTGGGACCTCGACGCCGAAGAAAAGTTCTACGTCGGCCTGCGCATGTTCGGAACCGATTTCGAGATGATTTCCAACATGTTTCCAAATCGAAATAGGCGGCAGATCAAGCTCAAGTTCAATAAAGAGGAGAGGCTTTACCCTAGCAAGATTAATAGCGCGCTACTGGGAGAGAAGGTGCCTATCAATTTCGACGAATACAAGTCCCATACCGGCCTGGAGTACGAGGATGTAGCGGTCATCAATGCCGAGCGAGAGGAGATCGAGGCAGAGCAAAACGCCGAAGAGGCACGCGTGGAAGCCGAGCTTGCGGAAGCAACCAGGCAGAAGAAGGCTGCTATTCACGCTACTCGTGGGCCGGATGGGAAAGAGAATGATAGATTCGGCGGAGGCAGCAATGCCGCGAAATCGAAAAATAAGGGCAAGAAGAAGAATAAGGCGAGTGCTTTCGGGGGTGGGGAAGATGTGGAGTACCTGGGGGACATCTGAGAGGCTTGTCCATGGACTTGACGGAAGGCTAGTGCAGCATCCAAGTTAAGTAGTATATGATGGGACTGTAGAAGGCAGGTTATGCCATTAGACATTCCATTTGATGTTATTGTCTAAAAGGAACCCAAGCAGGCCTGGGGAAGCAGTTTTTGATTGTTTAAAGAAATCAAAATATAATATAGAAGGAACCGAGACAGTTCAATTACGTGGACCAGTAGCGACTTATTGACGCATTATAATCTAGACTGGTGTCTGAAATGGTGGGTTTGGCGCCCGCTAGACCGGACAACGTGCACAGAGTGGCCTCGTGCTGCTTTCGAGTTCTATAAAGGGTCTCTCCTCTATCCCTCTCCCTCCTAACATTTTCGCTGCTGTTGCGCTCATCGTGCGAGATTTGGTCCCTCGGCACCCTCTACACTGGATGGCCCTGGCAGGCGTGCAATTGTAGTATTATGATTATTAAGTCGGTCCGGACCCTTAGTCGTATAGTCATATTGTATCTCTCGAGCAGGATGACTTCGTAAGGACTTAACGCTCCTCTAGTCTGTCATGGCCCCGCCCGATTTCAGAAGCTTCACCACCTCCACGTGCCCGCGCGATGTGGCTATCGACAGCGGCGTTTCACCATCAGTATCCTCAGAGTCTACGTTAACACCAGGAGTGGCGAGCAGCAGTCTCACCACTTCCTCATGCCCGTTCATTGCGGCCATCCACAACGCCGTCCAACCGTTGGAGTTCTTAGAGTCTACGTTAACGCCAGCCGTAGCGAGCAACAGCTTCACCACCTCCACGTACCCTTTCTGTGCAGCTACTGACACCGGCGTTGTACCGATAACATCCCTAGAATTCACGTCGATTCCAGCCGTGACTAGCAACAGCTTCACAACCTCCTCGTGCCCGTACTGTGCGGCTAGGAATAGCGGCGTCCTATAGTATTGATCCATAGAGCTCAGGTTGACGCCAGCCTTGGCGAGCAGCAGCTTCACCACCGACTCGTGGCCGTTATTTGTGGCTATTGACAGCGGCGTTGTGCCCTCTATGTCTCCAGAATTCACGTCGATGCCAGTCGTGGCAAGCAACAGTTTCACTACCTCCCCGTCCCCATGGTCTGCAGCAAGGAACAGCGGTGTCCTACTATATTTATCCATAGAGTTCACGTTGACGCCAGCCTCATCGAGCAGCAGCTTCACCACCCCATCGTGCCCCTTCAATGCAGCCCACAACAGTGGTGTGTAATCGTAACTGTCTTTAGAATCCGGGTGGTGCCCTTTTCTCAATAAGTTTGTCATCATTTTCTTCAGTCCGAAATATGCCGCAAGATGTGTTCCTCTCATTTCCTTTGGCACGCTTCTATCATAGCTAGGGTAGTCCCGAGAAACTACCGCCGCCTGACTAGAGGCGGACACAGCGGCGTCATTCTGAAGAAAATCTAGAATTAACTCTTCCACCTCTGTCGAACCTGCGCAATCATAGTGGCCCCAGTTTCGGGCTGCATAGTTGTAAAGTGGATTTAACCGCATGCGCTCATCAAATTCCTCATCCGTGGAGCAGAAACCGCTCTCAAATGTACTAAATAACAGATAAGTAACGCAAGTTTTTGCAATAGCTTCATGCGCGTTAGGGAACCAAGAAGTCCAGTTCCGGTCAAAGTATTCTTGTGTGGTATAATGGACTAATCGGATTATGTCACTCTCTTCATCTATAGTCACCAAGCCAGCACAAACCGAAACGACGTCTTCGATGTCAGGAAGATTCTCTTCATCAAGACTAGACTGGCCTATCTCGACTGCAAGGGCATGCTGAAGCTCCAACGTTGTCAGGGGTCTCCTATAGCAAGTGATCCAGCCGAGAGCTTGTTTAGCAAGGTCTTGAGAGTCGGCAATATGACCCTCAATCCTCTACATGGCCTCCTTATACGCATAATCATACGCTTCGGATCCTGTCGGTAGCTTTTCCAAAGCTGCTCTGATGGCCTTGGGCGACCTCTTTCCGATTAGTGTTTCGAGGTGAAGTTGCGCGAGAAGAAACCTGGCAATGTTAGCTCGGTTTTCTAACATGGCAAGATAGGAAAGCGCGTACATCCCGTCTACTGCCTTGATTATTTCAGCGTTAATTTGCTCCTGCATGTCGAGATTTCGACGGACGAACGATGGAAGGCGTGGTGACTGTCCATCAAGGTATCTCCGGACATCTCCATCACTGGCACGGATCTCTAATGATGGAGCCCCTTGAAATTCTTCTACTATATGTGGAATGAATCTTGACGTTACAAAGAGATTTTCATCAGTATTATTTTGGAGGCGGAGTATCTCTGATAGGAACTGTGTCTGATCTCCATTGGAAATTGGCATTCGTCGAGTGCATCGATAACAATGAAGGTCGTGGAAAAACTTGCAATGACGGATTGTAATTCTTTCGAAATTTCCTTAAAAGAGGGCCGAGTTTGTTTACTCTTATAGCAATCATAGAGGTCCTTCATGCTATTAGGCAAAGTATGTTGTCTCTCGATCAACCGCTTTAATAGACTCGCAAGTAACTTAATGGGCCTCTGCTCATCCTGCCGTCGGAAGTTGCAATATAGGTAAGCAATGCCAACATTAGTATCTGTTAGATACTTGCCATATAGATGGTCTACGACAATAGACGCCATCATGGTCTTTCCTGCTCCTGGCATACCCGGACAAAAGAGAATTTGATTGCTTTGATTCAGCCAGTATTGGAATCTGTCCGAATCCAGCAACCATTGCCCGGTACCTTCCTGGCGTCTAGCAATAAAGTCACTCTGTTGAGAAGCATAGTTAGTTGGCTAAACCAGTCAATGATGGTTTGACGCCCTTCTTTTTGTTCGTGCTCTTGCTGTCCCCGGTTTAATCGGTCAACGCCATCTTTCACCGCGAATATTGCTTGGCTGCTTTGATTCAGCTTGGGTATTCATTTCAAATGCAGAGGGGCCTTTTACCTGCTTATGAGTCCTAGGAATGTATTTAGTAGTATGATATTTGACGATATCCGACCTCGAAACCCGTCTATGTCCTTTTGGTCCCAAGTGAGTCTTTTCCATATCTTTCGGGACCTCCCGCTTGAGCCTTTCGCACCTAGATCGAGCTCCTGATACATATCAAGCGTAATTTGCAGCTCTTAAAGAAGATCATGACATCCCTGCACTATCCCATCCAGCTCGGTTTTCAGCTGGCCGGTGAGCTCTTTTTCAGACAGGGCGATGTCGGCATCTTGAAGAACAATCGAGAGGCCCCGAACCCCATCAGTAGCGATCGCCTTGAATTGCTCTGGATTATCAAATAATCGTTGGCGGATCTTATTTGCAAGGCTGGCTACGGCGATGATGTCGCCCACGCTGAAGCCAAAGCTCATGGCTAATTTGAACACGGGATCGTTATTAGCTCATGGAAAAAAAAGTCTGATAGCACAAGGAAATCGAAAAATGTAGTCGATGAACAGTTTTCTTTGTAACAGCTCTTGGCCGTATGAGGGGTAGATATTCCTCAAACATGCAGGGCGCCACGTCAATCCAACCTAGCGAAATCCTTCGAATTTATTAAAGCAGTGCATACGCCCATTTTGGAGATCAATTCAAGGCCCTTTCATTCTAACAAACAGCTAATGTTATATGCGTTATTATCATATATTTAACAAATAATATTATCACCAACTTCCATCAACTCCTCGAGGCTTCCCTTCCCGATATAGTAACCCCATAGTGCCCCACCATATAACCTTTCCCCAGCCTCGCCCCAGCGGCCGCATGAATTTTCAGCCTTCCCCCATTTTCCACATCCCCCATCCTCCTCCCTCACTTTCCACCCCCCAAACCCACCCATTGCCTCATCCACACAATGGGCAAAAACAAGCGCCAACGTCTCGGCGGCGGCCCAGCCAAAAAATACAAACCCCCCGCCAAGCCCATCCCCAAACACCTGAAAGCCGCCTCCAAAGGCCCCGCCACCACCGCCGCCGCCACAGCGCCAGCGAAGAAAGCAGCTCCGCAGAAGAAACAGGCGCCTATAATCCCATTTTCCGCAGCTGACCGCATCCTCCTCATCGGGGACGGGGATTTATCCTTCGCCACCTCCCTCGTGAGCGCACACGGATGCGGACACGTCGTTGCGACGGTGCAGGAGCGGAATAGGAAGGAGTTGGAGGAGAAGTATCCGCATGTTGGGGCGAATGTGGAGGTGCTGGAGGGGAAGGAGCAGAAGGTCGTGTATAATGTTGATGCGGGACGGATGGGGGTTTGGGATCGGGAGGGGAGGTGTGGGGGGGGGAGGAAGAGGGGGGGGGTGGATAGGGTGGTTTTTAATTTTCCGCATGTGGGGGGAAAGAGTACGGATGTGAATCGGCAGGTTAGGTATAACCAAGGTAAGTTGTGCGGGGAATGGATGTGAGGGTGGTATGTGTGCTAACGGATCGACGCAGAACTCTTGGTTAACTTCTTTAAACGTTCTATACCTTCGCTGGCGCCGGGGGGGACTATCATCGTTACCCTCTTCGAGGGAATGCCATACACGTTATGGAATATTAGGGATTTAGCACGACACAGCGGTTTGGCGGTGGAGCGGTCATTCAAGTTCCAGGCTTCGGCGTATCCGGGGTACCACCACGCGCGCACGATTGGTGTTATAAAGACCGGGTCGGGAGAGGTGAGTGAGACGGGATGGAAGGGGGAGGAGAGGCCGGCGCGAAGCTACGTGTTTATAAAGAAGGACGAGGTCGCGCCTGTTGTTTCTAAGAGGAAGAGGGGAGATGATGACAGCGATGAAGAGGAAGAGGAGGCTGTGGAAGGGCTATCGGAATTGGAGGAGCTGGAAGAGGAGGATGCGGCGGCGGATCACAGTGAAAAGGAGGATGTGGATAGCGGAAAAGAGGAGGTGGACAGCGGGAGTGAGGGGGAAGGGGAAAATCAAGATTAATATCTTGCTTGGTATCTATGCTCTACTTTTCAACGCCTTATTACGCCTAGACCCCATTCTGCGGCACCCGTGGCCGAGAACCAGTACGTGGCGGGATACAAGCGTCGCCTTGGGCCCAGCTATCCAACCCAAAATCAATTCACTCCATTAGGCGCAATCGGCGCATTCCCATTCTGCGCCGCCGCGGAAAGAGGGAGCAGCGCTACACCCAGATCGCCGTCGGGGTGCAGGGCGTAAGCTGGCGCCTCCATGAGATCCCCGTCGAAGAGCACTAGGTTCTGGATGGGCTGTTGCTGCTGCCCGAGCACATTGATGACATCTTGCGCTACCTGGCCGCCTAGGATAGCTGTTACGGGGGCTACCTCACCGCCTAAGTTCTGGAGGAAGCTGCGCAGGACTTCAGCGCGTAGTGTTTCTGTCGGGAGGCCGAGGGCTCTGTGTTTTGAAGTCGCTAGGGTGGTGAAGGCGGCGATGTCGGCGTGGTTGCTTGGGAAGCGGCCGTCGTAGATTTGTTGGAATTCCCAGAGGGCGCGGAAGCAGGACAGGATCGGGGTGACGCCCTTTAGACGGCGGCGGCTTTTTGCATAATCTTGAGGTAGAGGCGCGGTGTCGCTGGCTAGGAACCAGGTTGAATAGACTTCGCGTTTGGTGACCATCTCTATGAGCTTTCCGCCTTCCTTTTTAGTTTTCGCGTCGATGACTGAGCGTGTGCGTGTCTCTGGCTGTAAGAGTGTTTCTCTATTTCCCTTCTCGCGCTCAATAACGTAGTCATGTTGTATGAGGTCGGCAAAGATGAAGCCGTATAACCCTTGCACGCCAGCCGCGTAGAAAGGCTTGTTGTTCACTCGCGTTGCTGTGTTGATGAGGTTGAGGGTATCCGGGAGAAGGTCTGTCGCAATAACTATATCGTAACTCTGAAAGTATCCAGGCCCCTTGATGCTGATATCATCCGTGTCGACTATGACATTGACTCTCGGGTTGAGGTGTCGGACCTGTACTGCCGCCGCTTCAGCCCTGTTTTTCCCAACATCAGTTTCCGAGATGAAGAACTGCGCGCCTAAATCCCTCTCCGTGACTATGTTGTGATCGATTATCGTCAGGGAATTGATGCCTGCTAGCACGAGGTTCTTTGCGATTTCATTCGCGAGTGCTCGCATGCTAATGAGGAGGACGTTGGCATTGCGGATCTTCTCTTGGGCCTTGACGCCCCAAAGCCTAATCTGACGGTCGTACAGGGCAATCTCGTCTGATGCGCGTTAGATTCTCAAGTGACAGGAAACATGCACAGTGTTGGATTTGGGAAGAAGCTCACCGGCAGTAATCCCAGTCTCCGGGGCTGCATTAGTCGTGGCCTCATTCTGGAGGCTTGGCCCTCCACCCTCTACGTTTGCTGCCATGGTGGATGGGGAACGGTACTGTAGTCGAACGGCGACGAGGCTGAGTTTGGAGAATGTCTTGCAGGACCAGGTCGTTTCTGGCAGTGTTGTTGTTCTGGAAACTGGCCCCAAGAGATCTGGAGATCTGGAGATCTGGTTCCGCTCTGGTGGAAGTTGAGAGCTCGGTGTTGGCGCGAATGGAACAGAGAGGATTAACCCGTAGCCTTGCCAGCCGAAGCCTATTTTCAGCCTTACAAAAGCACAGCACCAGTGTGACAGTATAGGATCGACAAAAAGCGCAATTAAATCTTGAGAGGGATAGAGGAAGTTTATAGATATCCTGCTTCCTTTATCGCAATGTAATAATAAGTAGTATAATAAGCATCAAGTCAATAATGAAGCAGTATATCCTGATTTCTCAGAAGCGCGCACTGTGCTTGGTCGCGGGTGCTTATGGCGGCAGAAGTTATTGCGAGGTGAGGGGTACATACGATCCGGCGACGGGCATACCGGACGGGCATGTACCTACACCCTGCACTTATAGAAACGTATTTACAGCACTGTAATTGGTCAGACTGCCGCATTCACAAAGGGCTCGGGGACTCCTTCCCCCACCAACCACTACCCTACTACCGCAACTACCACCAAGCTACCGCCACTACCACCCCCTCTATACTCGTACAGTGCATCTTGTACTCCTACACTTGCTCCTCTATACTCAATAATATCAATAAATGAAATCGTAACTGCAACTTCTCTACTGCTCGTTCACTCACTTACCGCTGCGAAGACGAGGCCGCTCTTACTCGTCGCTGCTCTCTACCCTATCTGATATAGCTAGCCGGACCCTTTGTCCCGCGTCTTCTATCCGTCTCGCACCTACAACCGACAGCAATCGTGCATGCGCCTGCCCTTTGTTGTCACCGCCACCTGCCCTTGTTACCAAGCTTTATATCTGATGGCAAGTGACCTCAATCCCGGAACCTCGACTTTTATGAAATGGTCCGGAGATAGCTAACTATATACTGTAGTCGGACGGCTCGGACTCTCCAGAACCCGATCTCGAAGAGACAACTCGCTTTCTACAGGATAGATTGGGTGACGACGCCTCCTTGTACGACATCAGCCCCTCGGGCGAATTATTCAGAGCTATAAGCCGTTTCAACAACCGCACCGCACGACTGGCACAAGTGTTGGGTGAACTTGACAGAACCGCAGAAGAGGCACACGCCACGAGGCTGCGGGTAGAACACCTCCGACGAAGCATGTCGTCAAATAACCTCCGCGACCGAGTGAGGCGGCAGCGTGCGAGATTAGTAGCAAACCGCTTGGGCTCGAACGGCGGCGGTGCGCCTGGAATCGATGTAGCGCCCCCGGGCTATTTTGCGAGCGCTTCGGCGGTGCCACCTCAAGGATCCGCTCCTCCACCTCGACCCCGCATGACAGAGAGTGGTCGTCTTTTGGAAGTACACCGCTCTTTGACAGAAGGGAGGCGGCGTAGCCCAACGCTTGCCAGCCTTGAAGAGATGTATCAAAGTGGACAGCAACTACAGCAAGCGATGTCACAGACGCGCAGTCGATTCGAAGCCCCAAGGCTTGAACAGATACTTGGCCCGGCGCAAGAACAGGGTGAAGAGAACCCTCGGGTTTTCAAGCGGAGGAGACTAGGTTCACCTGGTTCACCCGTTTCAGAGTCACGCATCCCACCAGTCAACTATGGGTATTATGGACAGGTTGAGCCTGGAAAACTTAATATGGAGATTGAGTTCTGTGATGGGGGCACATTTTCAGAAGGATCGGAACGAGACAGCATCATATACGGCGCAGCAAACGTCTTGAAAACAGACAACTCCGTCTACTCTACTAAGAGCAACCGCTGTAATCTAGTGCTCAAGCATGAGGGCGACAGGCCCTTCTGCATCAAAGAGATCATCATCAAGGCCCCGCCGCGCGGTTATACAGCGCCAGTTCAAGAAGGCATGGTATTCATCTCCATGGATTCCGACGAGCTCCTCACCCGCACCACCAAATACCAAATCCAATACCTCCCAACCCCCCACCGCCGCAACGGCCGCGGCAACCCCGTCGCCAACGCCCCCGTCATCTCCATCCGCCATAACGACGACGGCTCCACCACCGCCACCCGGCAATCCCCCACCGTCTACTCCGACGGGACCCCCTACTCCCGGCCCGCCGCCCAGATCCCAACCGACTTCACCGACCCGGCCTGCACTCCGCCCTTCCGCGTCACCACCTCCTGCAGCTCCGACACCGAGTCCGACACTGCCTCCACGACTTCCTCGCGGCGCTATCAGCGCGCTAACCGCAATCGGGCCCGCGAACGCCGCCGTGAGGAGCGCGAGCGCATGGGGCACGCGCTGATGGAGTATGGGGAGACTAGCTCGGAAGATTCCGAGGAGGAGCCCCCTGCGCCTATCGAGCTCGATTGGACGGACGAGGTTGGCGATTGGGGCGCCGTGCCGCCGCGGTCGCGGTCGCGGTCGGGATCGCGGGGAGCGAGACGCAGTCAGCCGTCTGTGGTATCGCTTGGGCTTGAGAATGCTATTGAGGCTGCTGATGAGGCGACGGAGGAGGCGGTGAAGGCTGTTGATGGGAGGGGGAGCGGGCAGGGGCTGATGGCGCCGCATGCGAGGTTTTTTATTGAGAGGGATAAGAGTCGGTGTCGACTGGTGTTTGAGCCGGAGGTTAGTGGGAGGTATATTCTGTTGAAGATGTGGAGTCCGGAGGTGGGGGCGGATGGGAATATTGATATTCAGAGTATTGTTGTCAAGGGGTGGTGTGGGGGGAGGTGGTTCCCGAAGGTTACTTTGAGGTAGGGAAGGGATAAGCGATAAGGGGAGGGGGGTATAGAGAGAGAGAGGGTATAGTATACAGGTGGGAAGGAAGACCAGATGGTCGAGTGGTGTATAGTGGCAAGCGCGATGAATTACGAATCATGGCTTTAAGACGAGATGTCGAGGCGACCAGCCATGACGAGCGATGGGCAGTATATGAAATTACCGGACTCAGCTACCTCCATAGCCCAGTCTCACAATATCACTCATATGCACAATCACATCTTCAAACCTCGGACGCGACTGAGATCTGCATGCTGTCCCATTATCCACATGCTATATCTCCGCAATGGACACTTCACTTCGTAGGTAGGTCGGCTCTGTTGCCCTCTAATATACAGAGTAGGTAGGTAGGCCAGATATCCCCTCATATTCCTCCGTCGTCTCGGCTATGCACAGCTAGCTACCTCCCGACCTGTTTCCTAGCTAGCCCGTACCGCCGCCTCTCGCTGTCCAGATCTTTCCAGTTCCATAAGGCGCCAAGCCCCAGAAAGCCTCCCATACCCATTCTAGAGACCGAGAGCAAGGTAGAATGTCCCGGATCCTGGCTCTGAAGTAACAAAAAACAAAAAATCCGCCGGGGGGAGGGTATGTGAAAGCAGCAGGTGATGTGGTGTAGGTAGGCAAGCATCCGGTGTCTCTGATGCCCTATGCGCATAACTCGTAGTGCTGGTACTAGGTGTAGGTAAACAAAGGGGGATCCGCCCGCCGCGCGAAAAAAGCAAAAACAACATAATAAGAAGAAAACGCGCATTAAGACAAGAAAAAACAAAATAAAAGAATATTGCCGCCGAGGTGCGTGTCATTCGTGAAAGTGTGTGAAAAAAAAAGGACGTGAGACGTTTTGTAAAAAAAATACCCGTTTGGAATGAGGTTGGTTTTCGTAATACAGGTCTGGGGGAATCAAAAGGAAAAGGATTGCATTATTTTGAAGGAGAAAGTGATGGGAAACATGAAGGCTTTAGTTGGATAAAAAGGAAAGACGTTGTGTCGTCGTCGTAGTTTGCGCTTTTCAGGTTCGTGATATGTGTGAAATTCCGTCGTGGAGTGAGTTGAAAGTGAAATCTTTGGCCGCTTAGAAGCGGGAATGATGAAAATGGGAACTGTAGACCGTTGAATTTCTTGCTTGGTCATGGGTAAGGTTTTCGTAATGCTGCGTCGTCGTGGTATCTTACGGCGTTGGTTCGTTCGTTCATTGCAGGATCTAATTGCTGATAAAAGAAGGAAGCGCGTCGTCCGTCCCTCAAAGGAAAACCAAAACCTAGTGCGCCGCCGCCCCTATAGCCTGCTCGGGGGGAGGCGCCTGGGTGGTTGCTGGCTGGCTGCCTAGGCCGAAGATTTTCTTGAAGGCGGAGGTTGGTGCTGGTGGGTTGGAAGGGGCGATGGGGGGCTGTGGTGCTAGAGCTTCAGAGACGGTGGCGGAGGCGGAGGCGGCACGGGCTACGACTTCGAGGTTCTCGCGGGTCTCTTTGGTGGCTGCGTCGTCTTGGGGGGTGTTGTCGTTTACTATAGGTTCGGGTTCAGGGTCCGCGGGGGCGGCTACATCCGTATCCGCCTCTGATGGCTTACTCTCCTCGACATCGACATCGGCACCGGGCTGGTCATAGAGTCAGCAGTGCAGACGGAAAAAGTGATAGTATTAAAATAGAATTATGGGCTAACGAACATTTGCCAGGGGAGCCTTGTTCTTCGGAGGCCTGCCGCGTCCGCGCTTGGCTGGGGGCTCTGAGCCGGGCGCGGGGGCTTCTCCTACGGACTGATCACTAATTGACTTGCGCTTCGTAGCATGGACTCCCGTCTCGGCCTCCCCACGCTCAGAAGCTTCCTTTGCGCGTTGCGCGAGCTCTGCATTGCTCGGTCTGCCGCGTTTTCTGGCCGAGCCCGTGGCGGGAGTAGATGTGACTGGCTTGTCGGCTCCGTTCGAGGCTGCTGCTGGCTTTGGCTTTATCTCACGCGCCTTGGTCGCGGGGGTTGCAGGGCCGTAAAATGCGCTTGCTGAGAGAGTACGCTTGATTCCACGAGAGGTCGCTTTGGCGCTGTCGGGGTTCGAGTCGCCGCTGACGCTGGAGTTGAGCTTTGCTAGTTCGGCGGCACAGCTGTTCATGCTGCGACCTGTGAAAATTCATTAGAAATTAAGCTTTGGATATTGTATATAGTGCTCCGCGACTGGGTATTTCGAGGTTTTGAAGGTTATGGAAGCTTTGGGGTGGGTATAAGAAGCTCGGCGCAAGCTTACCAGCAGGTAGACCAACTTCCTCCCAGATCGGATCGAAGTTCTGCTCTTTGAGTACGCTCAAGAGCGCGTCGATCGGAGTGTTCGATGTCTTGAGGATTTCCGTGAGCAAGAAGCGCTGCAGAGTACACAGTCAGTATTAAACGCGTTGGGTGGAATTCATCAGCAATGCCACAAGGCGCAGGAGTCCAAGCATATGCACCCCTACGCCCTGTGGATATGAACTGTCAGACATTGTTTGCGTACCTGCTCGTATTCTGAGAAGGGTCCCAGGGCCATGATGTGTATTGCGAAGTTGGCGAAAGAATTGAAGGGGTTGTTTGTTGTGGAAGGTAAGGAGTGGTCGTCCAGATATAGTGAAGGCTGCCTGTGGTGTTGGGGGGCATAGGCAGATCGGACAGACGCAGACAGACAGAAGGAAACCGCAGATTGTAGAGGTAAACGGGGGTCAGATATATTAGAGGCAGTAAAACGAATTTGTGAAGAAGCTTGGTGAAAAGTGTGGGAATATTAAGAAGACCCTGGAAGTTGAAGCGGGTGAAGGGGGAAAGAAGTGGATGAGGGAAGGTCGTCCGAGGTTGGTGGTCGGATTAAGTGGTCGAGGGTCGAATACGCGCAAGATTGGTGCTTTCCTATAAATGTCGCGTCTCTCCGTGTTTCTCACTCCCTCCTCATCAGGATCAGGCCGGGTCCTAGTGCGTTTATGGCCAGACAACCAACACCAAACAAACAGTTGAAACAAACAGCCGGCAATTAAACGCCCAAATGGAGTAAATGGACTATCTGGCCAATATACATTCAATTTGTGACCCAGGATTTGCGGCCTGTCGCAATCTAAATCTGTTGTCTCCCTGGAGATTAGCCTCAGGAAAAGCAGTTCCTTGCGTTTGAATGAGGTCTCTTCCTCCAGCTTTCGCGTCTTAAAAAGGCACGCTGTCGACAGGTATGGACAGGAATAGACAGGTATGGAGTATACATACAGTACTAGTTCTATTTTTCTAGGCTCTGACACGGTGCCAAAGCAAGGTCAATTAAGGAGGTCGTTTAAGTTCGCTGAATCGTCGACAACCCGGTCCACAAGGAAATGAGATTGCCAGAAGCGTGCATACAAGCTGCATATGCGCCTGTAACTATGAATAAACTAGCTGAACTGAAGACGGATTGGGAATCTAGGGACAGCTATGTACTGAAACGCTCACCGAGGAACAGCACGAGCAAGAAGAACACGAGCAAGAAGACCATGAGCACGAGCACTTTCCAGCGTTCTCCTGGCTTTTGGGACTTCTGTCTGGCTGGTCCAAGAAAGAAGGAAAATGGCGGCTTTCGCGCCTGTCAATGGGCGCGATCCGACGACTTGATACGTCGCTACTGCGCAGTAAAGGAGTTGCAGCCAAGCCAAGAAGGCGCTGATTCAGATTTTTGCTAAAAGCAGCATTGCGGCGGGTAGACCACGATAGACCACGATACATCATGTCCAGCGCTTGACTGGACTCTTAGTATGCACCATTTTGATTGCGTGCATGAGGGATGTTCCTATTCCGGCGAACAGACCGAATACTACAGGCTCTTGCTGAACATCGTGCATGCTGCAGAAGACGGAAGAGAACGCCGTCTAGTTCCGATGCAGGAGGTACAGCATGCACAACACGAGCGCATACAGTCGCTGTACTCCACTGCAAGTCCAGCGACTAAATCCACCATCTTTTCTGGCTAATTGAAGCAGTTCAACAGGGCGCCAGTTTAATAACAAGAGCCTGAACAATGGACCAAAGTAAGGGAATTATGAGAAACTGAGACATCGCGACTATGAGGAAGGTCATCCTCTCAGCCTTCCTTCAACAGCCGTTGGCTGATTGGGTCTGTGGCGCGTCTGCGTTGTCCTTGCAGGGTCCCGAGAGCCAGTTATATCGATGAAAAGGGTCAAACGATTCAGGAAACAAAATGACCATTGGACCAGAAAACGTTGCGCTGGGACCAGTAAAGAGCTCAGACGCACCGAAGCATTTTTGTTAGCCCTTTAGCGGTCGATAGTCCCCGTCAGACCCGTCACTGGTCCCTCTCAACCCTCTCACGCACCCCTCACACGCCTCCACAGAAACCCACACACCCACTGACAGCTGCCAAGCGAAAAGCCCGCCAGTTCGTCACATTTGTGTGATTGTCGCAGACTGCTTTGCATCGATTCGATACCCGCGTCGAACCGGCAACGATCGATCTCTTCTGGGGGCATCCACCCTGAGCCTCAATCAACCTCGATGTTTCTCGGCTCCACCGGCCCTAAATGCGACGGTCTTCGCTTTCTCGCTCTTTCAATTTCGCAGTCGTAGCGCCGTTGCCGTATGACTCGGCCTGCATCTCGGCCTGCAGTTAAATTGTGCCGCTTGGGTCGCCGAGTCGATGGCCACCCCACATCGAAGGCGACAACCACCAGTGAAAGGGCCACCATGTTTCGAATCGTTGCGATCGCGACTCGCTCGAGCACTCGACTTCGAATCAAGATGTGAAGTATCAGAGATTTCGGCAGCTCGTCCCAGCTTTATAGCGACCGATGGCCATGCCCGACCGCCAGTTTCAGCATACGCCAGTGCTGCATCGTGTGTTGGCAAGGCCGGAACGCATCGGTTCGGAGCCACTACAATCTATGCAATTTGCAACGCTGGCTATACCGGGGGAATCCTCTGGTTATTACACCCTCCATATATCCACATCTACCGCTCTTAGGCCGACGTTGTGTCCGAGGCCAAGGGATGCACGGGAACCTGGGTATGCAGACAAGACCTGTTGATGCGATGCATTGAAGCGGTCACCGCCAATTCGAATTTAGTCGCTGGTAAAATGCGACGATCGACTCTATATACCTTACACAACACTCAAGCTGCGGATACCCGCCGAAATATTCACACTCAAGAAGGATACTTGGGATTCGATAGGTGCCAATTCCCACTCTACCGCATGGAAGCATGCCAATATACTCTTGTCCGTCCGCGGAGTCAAGTCTGGGTGTAGCCCATATATCACAGCTTGAACGGCCATGGTTCTTGAAAACATACCCCAACTTTATCTTGCTAATATCTATAGTCACCAGCGATGTGGATATGGAACTCTAGTGTGAAAACTCCCTTTACGGTCCCTCAAAAGCAACGGAAATATACTATGTCCGTGTTCAGTTGTTAGGGCTTGGAAGTCCAGTAGTCAGTCACTGGGAATGGCTGGAGATGCCACTACGTTGGCCTACGAAGCATGCCCAGGCGCAAAGATGTGGTTGCAACGTGCCAGGATTTTCTCTGATAAGCACCTGGCATCACTAGTAGTAAGTCCGAACATAAAGGGATTTTTTCCTTTAACCCTTTCTCCTTTGGCCCCATGAAAATGAGTGGCAATTATGAAGGATGGTTGGAGGGAGGAACGTAATCTAGATAATCCAAATTGGCATATTATGCAAATGTCCTTCGTGGAAATGTGTGCACGTTCACGGTTGAGGAAGATTTTGCTCAGGCACGTCGCAATTACCAGGCACGGCCAGAATCTGGCCATCGGCGCGTGTTGACGGCATTTACCGAGACGTGCCAGTTGATGTTCCCATTCAGAACCTCCATTTCCATATTCTACTCTTCTTCTTTGCAGATAGCAATTCAATACTTCTGGGAAAATCTCAACTTGTACAAAACACAGTGATTGATATTGTGGGAACACGGACATGTAATCACGACGCCCAGCGACCATAACTGGATCTTTATAATACGGGGGGAGGAACTATCTGTGCAGCGGGCATCCAAAAGTCGACATTTGACCCGCAACCCTACTTCCCATTCGAGCTGTGCTTGTTACCTCTACACTCCACGACATATGCAACTGCGGAGAGTTGTATACATGACTTAACAATCGCGCTCGCTTTGTTATACCACCACTTCACACGAACCCTGGCCAGATTGCGTCCCGGTTCAAATTTTGATCCAGCGCAGAACGCGAGTCGATAAGGGTGCTTCCACCACTTGCCACGCCACGAGCCACCGACTGGCCCACCAGCTTTGTTGGCTACTGTTCTATACTTTGCACTTCACAGCTTCCGAATCTGCATGCGCCAGACCTGCGCGCCACTGTCGCCCAAGGCCGTAGAGCCGCGCCGCCCTGGCCTACAATCAGCCACACACCCACCGAGTCCAACCACCAGGCCTTAAAGGAGACGCACCGGTGAATTGCTCGCGAATTCGTCATGTCGGATCAAGAAATTACTCCCAAGACCGAGGCGGTCGATGCTGCGCTCGGCGATATGAAGTTGGCTGAGGAGGACTCCGCGACGGAGGCAAAACTTGCTACACCTCCGTCAAATACAGACGACAACCCACCACAACCATCAGCAACACCAACACCGAAACAATCACGGTCACCTACGCCTGAAGATATGGAGACCAAATCCGAAACGCCGACATCTGAGGATGAGGTCAATACTGAGGTGGTCGAGGGGGATATCGTGGTGGTTCAGGAGCCCGGGAAAGCACCTAAACTGTCGAGGAAGGCCTCCCAAAAGGTCGTCTTTAGGCCCCCGCCGTTATTTGATCATCTCGAAGATGCCACCCCCGAATGCGTAACGAAGTTTCAGGTCATTCAGGATTGCATCTACGGGTCGAAGTATATGGGTTCGGCTGATCATGAGGCTCTGGGCTGTGACTGCTCTGAAGACTGGCGTAAGTTGACCCTGACTTCACTACGTGGCCTTACTGCCCTACTAACTCACACACAGGCGATGGCAAGAATCACGCATGTGGAGAAGATACGGACTGCATCAATCGCCTGACAAAGATTGAATGCATGGACGATGAGTGTAACTGTGGTCCCAACTGCCAGAACCAGCGCTTTCAGCGCAAGGAGTTCTCTAAAGTTTCGGTCATCAAAACAGAGAAGAAGGGCTATGGGCTACGCGCTGACACAGATCTCTCCGCACATGATTTTATTTTCGAGTACATCGGAGAAGTTGTCAACGAACCGACGTTACGACGCCGGATGAGGCAGTACGATGAGGAAGGCATCAAGCATTTCTATTTCATGTCCCTTACCAAATCAGAATTTGTCGACGCGACAACAAAGGGCAACCTGGGTCGGTTCTGCAATCACTCATGTAACCCCAATTGTTACGTCGATAAGTGGGTGGTCGGCGATAAACTCCGCATGGGCATATTTGCCGAGCGGAACATCAAAGCTGGCGAGGAGCTCGTTTTCAACTACAACGTTGACCGATACGGCGCGGACCCACAACCATGTTATTGCGCAGAGCCAAATTGCACTGGGTTTTTGGGTGGCAAGACTCAGACCGAACGAGCCACGAAACTCTCGCATACTACTATTGAGGCTCTTGGAATTGACGATGGCGATGGATGGGATGTTGCGGTTGCTAAGAAACCTCGGAAGAAGAAGTCGGGAGAAGATGACGAGGAATATGTTAACAACGTTCAACCAAAAGGGCTTGATGAGAATGGCGTTACGAAGGTCATGGCTACTCTTATGCAGGGCACGGAGAAGTGGATTGCGGTCAAGTTGCTTACTCGAATACAACGATGTGGAGACGAACGAATCAGACAAAAGGTTGTTCAGTTTCACGGTTATCGAATAATGCGAATATGCTTGGAGACTTGGAAAGAAGATAACAATATCATTCTCCAAGTGCTGGACATCCTGTACCAGCTGCCACGACTCACCAGGAACAAGATTGTCGACTCAAAGATTGAGCAGGTGGTCGAGCCTCTGACCAAGTCGGAGCATGAGGATATTGCGTCGGAATCGTTGCGATTGATGGAGGTATGGAGCAAGCTGGAAGTTGCATACCGCATTCCAAGGAAGAAGTTCGATCCCACTGCTCAAGCCGCAAACCAATTTGACGCTCGTCGAGGGGGTGATCGCGAGGACGAGCCCTCCTCCCACACACAAAATCCAACCGCAGCAGCGCCCACTGGGCCCAGAAACTCCACCGCCACACCACGAGGTCCAGCACGGCCCTTCCAACCCAGACCACCAGTGCCGAGGAGAGCTCCATTGCCTACGGGATGGTTTGCAACGCTTGATCCGGCGGGAAATACATATTATTATAGTCGCGGCGGTCAAACGACGTGGCAACGGCCGACTCTCCCTGCAAACGATGCGCCAGCACCGAAGAAGAACATTGCAAAAGCTATCCAAGACCAAAAACGTCTGCAAGATATCATTGATTCCGTCACGAAGGGCGACCAGGCTAAGCCTGTAGCAACTCCAAAGATGTCAGAGGCAGAGTTGAAAGAGAAGAAGAGGGCTGAGAAGTGGCGCTCGCTGCCTGAGGAGAAGCAGATGAAGATATATGAGAATACGGTAAGTACACATCTTCCGGACACTTAGTTACCCCCATACTTACACATAAACAGCTTGCTCCTCATATTAAATACGTCATGGATAAGTACCGCAAAAAGCTTCCCAAGGACGAGTTGAAGCGCTTCGCCAAGGAAATTGGGAAGATCCTCACCGCATCTGATTTCAAGCACAAGCGCGTCGAGGACCCCACCAAGATCACCGAGTACCACGAGAAGAAAGTGAAGAATAGCGTCCGCGACTACTTCGAGAAAGCCGTCGCTAAGAGAGTCGCGTATGAGAAGAAGAAGGCGGAGAAGAAGGCAGCTGAGGCTCTCAAGAACGGTCAGACACCCGCCGCCAGCGTCGTGTCAAATGACATTGATACCCCGGCCACGGCGGATACCAGCACCCCGCTGGACGCAGATGCAGAGGATAAGGCGGCCATGTCTGACGTCGACATGTCGGATGACGAGCTCCATGGGCAATCCGTTCCAGCCACCCCAGTAGGCGAAAGCTCAGGCGACGACACGCTAAAGCGGAAGCGCGACGAGGAATCCCAGCAAACACCCGCTGACACCGACGACGTCTTCGCCAAACGCTTCAAGGCCGACGGCACCGCAGTCGACGCTTCCCCCGGCCCACCTCCGCCCCCACCGCCTCCACCAGCAGACGTGCAGGTACAGGAGCAGATAGAAGAAGAAGACCCAGCAGCAGCAGAGATGCGAGCAGCTCAAGAAGCACTCGAGCGAGAGAACGAGGCTGCAGTGAGGGAGGAGGAGATGCAGCAAGCTATGGCGCTTGGGGGCGAGGGCGCAGAGTGTAAGTTGGGAGATAGTAATACGGTGAATGGGAGGAATGAGAAATCGGGCAACGACGCTGCCGAGGGCGACAGCAATGGCAGCGAGATGGAGGGGCTGCTGCAGAGCGAGCGGACGGAAGTGCTCAGTCATTGAACTGATTCAAAAAGGCGTTTTTTGTTGTTGTATGCATAGGTGGCGCGCCGGGCGGGTTGTTAATTTTACCGGACGGACGACTTATTTTTTTCTTGAGAGCGCAAAGTTGGAGGGGGGGCTTTGCATATATATGTACGTTGTAAATATATCTGGCGTTGAATTCGGGGAGAGCGGTTTGGAGCGGGGGGTGAGGGGGTGATGGATGGATGGCATTGGGCTTCATTTTTTTTTGTGTGTGCATTTAGGGGGATAGAGGGATTCTTTTGGGCTGACGGGGCGGAGAAGGGGAAGGGGCATATACTACTAGGTCATTGTACTATAAGCTAATATCAGAGATGCAGAGATACAAAGATGAAACTGCGGGGGGTAATATATGCATTAAGTGTTTATAGATGCATGTCTTCCTTCGATATTAAAGCCGCGGAAGGCTTATTTATCATCGCCCTCATTCCCCCCCTCCGATAGCTAATGCGAAAGGCAAGCCAGACACAAGCACTATATAAGGGTCTCGCAGCACCCGTCCAGACTGCTCGCCCAGTCCGTGGTTATACCAGAGCCCAATGAGCATTACCGCGACCAACAAAGCAGTGGAAATGATCCATTGGGCACGCGAAGGTCGGTGTGGGGCTTTTATTGCCAAAACTTGGATACGAGTGACAAGAGTCAATCAACGACAGCAAGAATCAAACGACAGCAATAATCAACGACAGCAAGAATTAACGATGGCAAGAAACAAAGGAAGTAAGGATTAACGAAACTAAGAATCAACGAAACTGAGAGTTAACAACAGAAAGACCCCCGCTATGGTCTCTAGCTGCGTCTCTGCCTTCATGAAGAAGGCCTGGAAGATGGAAGATCGGATTGAGAATTCAGTTTTCATTCATGACAGCTTGTAATTAACTATCGGATTGAGAATTCAGTTTTCATTCATGAAAGCTTGTAATTAACTATCGGGATGATAAGAAACACCATCTATTAACTCCAAAACCAAACCCCTCCATATAAAAATAAAAACTTACCTTCCCACTTACCTCACTCACTCATTCCTCATCCTCCTGCTCACTAGCATAAAACTCATCCCAACCAATCTCCTCATCCTCCTCGGAATCCCCATCAAGATCATCATCCCTCGCCCCCATCATCCCCATCGCAATAGCAACTTTAACATTATCCCGGCCTCGCAACCGCCGCTCCTCCCACATCTTCGCCCACCCTCGTCGCTTACAGTATGCGTTATTCCCAAAGGGTCCGCCGCCTTTGGAGGGGGTGGGGTGCTTGTGGGACCAATGGTCGAATTTGAGGGGGAGGCTGTCTGGGGTGAGTGTTAGGCGCATTTTGGGGGTTGTGGGGTTAGGAATGTGATGTGGATGTGTGGATGCTGTAGTGTTAGTTGTGAGGATTTGTGGGATTCTGTGCTGTGTGTGAGGTGATTTGAGTCTGGAATTAACGCGAGGATTGGAGGAGGTTGGGAGGGGTTAAATAGAGAGTTGGTGGACGAGACTTCTCTTCTGATACATGTCGAGTACAGCCAGGTAAAGAAACTATCAAACCAGTGGATTGATCAGAGCCTGGACAGGAACAAGGTCTCCTTACCCTCTAAGACAAAGAAAGAACAGAGTCTATTGTTCCCCATCAAAAAATAACTTCCCAGCCTCTTTGACATCGAGGTATTGTTTGTAACTCTCTATTGTTCCCACCTGAGAGAATGGGAATGGACTAGGGGCGATGGGTTCTCAGAAACCGTATGGGGCCGAATGCATTGACCGGCTTCAATCATCATCTTTTGAAGAATTATTTAACGACAAAATACATGGACAACTTTGGTATCACACACCTCTTGCGGTGGCGGATTCAACGAAGTAGTTGCGGGGCATAGTATCCAAGGCGCCCAGTCACTCTCTTTGGTATCATCGGACAGGGTCGGAGGAACGAAGAGAGACTGGCAAGCGATGAAGATCCGAGCAGTCTTCTCACTAGTACGGTCTTCTCAGCGCTACAATCTTCTCGCCAGTGAAGTCTTCTTCTCAACACTGCAGTCTTCTCATCACTGTAGTCTTCTCACCACAGTAGTCTTCTTGCCAACGATATATCAGTAGTCCTAAGGGCATTTCTTCCTAACCAACTTGAATGGCTCGGGTCTTGGGTTGAAACCCCTTCGGGAACCGGAGCCAACGGCATAAGTCTTGTTGTGTTTTTTTGCTGGATTTGGTTGGGAGCTGATCCTGGTCTTGGGCTTCATCCTCAAGGTCTTACTCAGGGCCTTCGTCTGGCTTGGGGCGGTCATACATATCGTCATCCCCGTCACCCCTCCCCCAATGTCAGCAGAGCAGCTATGGAAGGAACATTGAAACGTAAGAGCCAATCGCCTCTTCCATTCTGGACCTTCGCCAGTGTGCTTCGTAGGAACTACTCTGGAAGGAACAGTGCAGAACGTACCTTCAATTCTAGTTGCGAGCTTTTGGGGAAGGAGCGGATGGGATGCACTTTCCGTTCTAGATGTTTGAGTCGCGCTGTCAGAGCAAAAGGAAGGAACGATAGGAGGCGGTGGTGAGTCGTGACTTCCCTCCCCGCCTCCCGTTTTCCCCCGTTAGTGGAACTGCTGCGGAAGGAACGGTGCGGGACGCGGTTTCCCTTCCGTACGTATCTCTTGAGCCGTCAGAGGTTGCGGCGGAAGGAACGTTGGGATGTGGACGTGATCGTACCTTCCCTTTGCGGCATTTGGGGGCTGTTGGTTGTGGTTGGTGGTTGGTGGTTGGTGGTTGTGGTGGATCAAATAGGGGCGCGGAATGCATAGTAGATATAAGTGATTGTAGTTCAGAGGGGTATATAAATTTCAAAATAAGAACTTCTATGTAGTCTAAGGTGTCCCATTATATCCTCCCATCCATCTATCCCATATCCAAGGACAGCCCAAGAGCCTATCCCAGAAATAATCCCAAAAACGCCAAGCTGATACAGCGCTCCTCTACTCTATCTTCCTCCTCACAAACTTCCCCCTACTCCACCCATGCGCATCAACATCCACCTCTCTCTCAAGCTCATATCCGCCCAGCTTCGGCAGAATCACAGCCCAGATAACCCAGTACACCGCTCCCGCAAGCAAAATCGCAATGCCGACAAGACAATGCAGGTAGTACGGGATATCCTTATAGATACTCTGTCCCTCATCCGGCGGCACGAACGGCGCGACAACGAGATAGATATTCGATAGCAGGAAGAAGATAACCACCGGCAGCGTGGCGCGGAAGGGAGGCGACCAGGTGGGTCGGTGGTCGGCGGAGGGGTGGAGGTAGAGGTGTACCAGGGCGCCGGCGACGAAGACGTTGACGACGGCGAGGGGGTAGGAGATGACGTTTAGGATGAAGTTGTATGCGTCTCCTGGTGGAGGTGCAAGCATGATGATGACTGAGACGAGCCAGTGCTCTGCGAGACCGACCAGTGGGGTGTTGAATGGAGCATTGCTAGCCCAGAAGTGAGAGAACGGCAAGATTCCCTCACGTCCGATCTCCTGGACCAATCGGCCCTGCGAAAAGATGACAGAAAGCACATTTCCAAACGCCGACAGAGCGACGAAGACGGAGAGTGCGCGCTCGGCTTCGGGGCCAAACATGTTCCTGAAGAAAGAGGCGGCCAGGATGCGGCCGGAGGAGAGGATCTCTTCGCGGGGGACGGCGGCGAAGTAGGCGATGTTGGCGAGCATGTAGAGGATTGCTACGGCGCCGAGGGCGAGGGGCGCGGCGACCTTGAGGGTTTTCACGGGGTTCTTGGTCTCAGCGAGGGCGTAGTTGGCGTTGCTGTAGCCGATGTAGGACCAGATGACGTTGTAGAGGGCGGACACCACGCCGTAGGCCGAGCCGGTGGTGCCGGCGAAGGCATTGGTGAAGTTGTCTGGCTTCTCGACGCCGGGTTGGAGGTGGCCTCCCAGGGCGGCGAAGCCGGAGAAGACGATGAGGAGAAGGATGAGTAGCTTAATTACGCCGAGGACGTTCTGGAGGCGCAGACCCCAGTTTAGGGCGAAGCCGTGGATGAGGAAGGCGGCGGTGATGCAGGCGAGTCCGACGCCACGCTGGTTCCAGCGGTTCACCTCCACGTTGGCGGCGTGCAGGATGTACTCGCCGAAGACGACGGAGTTAGATCCAGCCCAACCCAGTAGGACGACGTAGGAAGCGTACATGGCCGTGGCCAGAAACTTTGGCTTGCGGAAGACATACTCGAGGTAGTTCTTCTCACCACCGTTGCGGGGTAGCCCCGTGCCGAATTCAAGGTAGACAGCCAGGCCGGCGCCGGCGATGATCATGCCCGCGACCCAGATGAAGAGGGCGAGGCCGACGGAGCCAGACTGCGCGAAGATGGAGGAGGGGGTGGCGAAGATACCGGTTCCTATCATGCGGTTGAACACGAGGAAGGCGGCAGAGACGCGGCCGACATTGCGGCGGTCGTCACTAGTGATGTAGACCTTGCCTTGTTCTGGGGGAAGGTTAGCTCGTGGCCAAGCCGAGTGGGGATGGGGGGAGGTGGAGGAGGAGGGTCCTCAGTATACTATCGTACCTTCAGCAGCAATCTCGCCAGAGAGGTTAGTCTTGGAGTCGACGCTGACACTCGACACAGGGTCCTTCTTGTCAACGGACCCTCCTGAGAACTTCCTGATAAACGAAGCCATCGTCGTAACGGGGGTAGCGTCACGTGTATCGCCTCTCACACTGTCGCCACGCTATGTGTCAAGCCTCGTTAAAGGGGGCGGGAATATAATACAAAAACTTGGCGAAAATTCTATCCCCCTCAAGCCATCATACAAGCAGGATGACAGGAACAGAAGTTCAAGAAAGAGAGTTAAGAGAGAGAGAGGTCAAGAAAGAAAAAAAGAGCGAGTCGCGACCCTATTTACCTAGTTACTCAACCAGCGCCAAACAGCCACGACGGCGCAGGCCATGAAGAGTAGCGTCGATGTCGTGATCGTTCGCAAGACCCCGGCGTACCAGAGTAGGGGAGCTACTTACATTCTATGGATACTATGGAACATGGCAGTGGGAACTCGAGAAAATTCTTTCCATACGCGAGAAGAAATGTGGCCGAGAAATCTGCGAAATCTGGGGTAAGTAGCTGGATAGGCCGTTTCCATCAGACTGAATCGATGCCGTGGGTTCCACTTGCCATCGCCGATCTCATAATTGGGTGGGATTGGGTGGGATCGTAAAATGATACGGGGATGACGGGGAATGATGGAAGAGGACGAGATCTTGGGGTGAAAAGACGCACTCATGGCCGTATGGTGAGTGCAAGGGTAGTATATCTATTTACTAGGTCAGCATTTTTATATAAATGCGTTTTTTGTCCAACGATATGTCTATTTTGAGCCATGAGATGGATAAGCAAGGTCTAACGTTGCGCCACAATTTTCAATGGGTCATGCTAGGAAAATCCGATTTTCACCAGCTAAATTGGAGAAATTGGAGAAATTCGGAGACGCGAAGTCACGTGAATTACCTTTGTCAGCCACAATCCCGAACGACGACCTTCCTTTTCAGGATATCAGACGTGACAGCAGGAATGTTCGGCGAGGCTGGGCGGATCGCGACATATTGCATCACGACGCAGCGGCCATCACGGGGTCCATGCGGAGGGTGATGACTGGGAGAATGCAACTGTAGAAGAAGCCGAAGAAGCCAAAGAAAAGGCAGAAGAGGCAGGTCGGCGCAGGCCGAGACACTATGTGGACTTGGCTGCGGACTGGCGAATCGGGAGTGATGGCGCAGGTGTCAAATAATGTCGAATAGGGGTCTATGGAGAGTCGAGACTCGTATAGCTGACGTGGTAGGTGGTAGTGATGTGACTCGGATGTCTGTTTGGTCAACAGCTTGGGGGTTTGAGACGACGCAATTCATAAGCAGTGGAAGGAGCGATCAAGACATACCATATCATACACTTCAAGCGGCAGGAGCGGTCAAGACGTACCTTCCACTTCACACCATAGCAACGTCACAGTGTGATCAAACACGTAAGCAAACAATCGTAAGAACTATTCCATTAGCATATTGATATTCATACTCTCAAACCTACCAAACTCCAACCATCTCTCTCCTCGCGCGCCAACTCTGTCTTTCAATGCTCACCTACATCACACCACACTCCTTTTTTGTCTTCATCAACCTCCTCTCGCGATCCCTCGCCTCCCTCCTCCCCCTCCTCTCCCCCTCCTCAGACTCGCAGACCAGCCGCGCATCGCATGCCTTACACACGCACTGCCGCTTCTTCGTGCTCTCCTTCATGCGCCGGCACGTCGAGGGGGTGGTGAAGGCGCCGGCATCTTCGGGGTCGTGGAGAGGGCAGTGTTTGAGCGTGGTTTTGCTGTGGTCGCAGGAATAGATGGTTGTGAGTTGGTTGCACATTGTTGCGGTAGTGATGGTGTGTTGTGGGGATCTGTGGTTGTTGTCAGCAGGTGTATGGGTTAATGTGGGTGGATAGGGGTTTCTGGAGAGGAAGATACCGTGGTGGTGGGTGGGAGGTGTATTTATGCAGCTCAGGGGGACAAGTGGATGAATAGATACGTAAGTTTGGTTTCAACGTCGTTGTTTTGTTCTTGATGCGCAGAGAGTATCGAGTGCTGCTGTTGTCTTTGAGGATAGTTGTCCCGTTCAGAAATGTTAGAGAAGTTATTACATTCCCTTATTCATGGGGAAGTCTGCAACTTGTGAATGGTATCTTAACAAAGACATTGTGTCAGTCAACGCTTTCTTTATTCTCTGTGGCGGACAATGCTCGACACAGACGTTGTATCGGAATCTTCTTTATGCTCTCGCAGCAGTTTGATGTTGAATAACTTCCACCACGCCAAACAGTGCTTGGTGATTCATTGGAACGGGAACACCAACAGAATCGAATTACCTGCCCGGCCAAAAAAAGGTCGCGTAAGTGTACGACGATATACAGTAGATGAAAGGGTGAAAACATCAAAAGGTCAAAAAAGCAAAAGGTCAAAAAAGCAAAAGACTCATCAGATCTCGAGATCTATTGAGGGAGAAAATCACTTTTTATGATTTTACTTTTTGTCGTTTGTTATTGTCGTGTTGGTCGCTCGCTTCCAAACTCTTTCTATTTTTTGGTTTCATCGTTTCCTCGCCGGGACTCGAATCCATAGCCTCCCATTTATCCTCCGCTGGCCAGATTGTCCNNGGGGGGGGGGGTGGGGGTGGTTCGCTTGGTGGTTGGGGGATGTGATGGGGATGGCTGCTGTTTTGGCTGTGTTCCCCGTTGCCCGTTGCCCCTGGATTTCTGGGTTGCACGGCGCGTCTTTGAGGGGGCTTGGGGCGGCCCGGGCCTGGGGCGGGTCGGGCCTGGCTTTATTGTTCTCTTTGTGTGTTTTATATATGAATAGCAAACTTCTTCGGCGTCGTTCACCACATCAGAGTCTCATGTTGAAACGAGTCTACAATGGAGTCCCATTGCCATAACTCGTCTCAGGATAACCTCTTCCATCACGATCAGCAGTATAATAACCACCCTCTTTTCCACCTCCAAACTCCCATTCCTCATACAACAATTCTTCACTCACGCTGACACAACCACATCCATGAGAGCTCAGCTACCAACAACAACACCAACGCCAACAACCACATCCACCACAACTCACCCACCACCACCGCCACCATGTGCCTAATCCTTTCAACCTCGCACCTCTGCGACCACAAAACCCTCACCCCCATCGACCGCCCCTGCCAATACTTCCTCAACCACTTCGCCCGCAATCGCTGGGCATCCCCCGTCAAATGCCCCTACAGGTATTACACACATGCCCGTGACGGTAAGGTGTGTCAGGGGTGCACTACAGAGTTTGGACATCCGTATGCGGACCGGGGGAGTGATGGGATAGGGGAGATAGATAGGTTGAGGAGAGAGAGGATGAGCAGGAGGGAGAGTGTGAGGAGGGAGAGTATGAGGAGGGAGAGCGTGAGGAGAGAGAGGGCGAGGAGTCCGGAGAGGGGGGGGATGATTAGGAGGGTGTTTGGGAGGTTGGCAAGGTGGTTTTTGAGGTAAGTTTTTGAGAGGGTATTGGTGTACTGACATTTTTAGGCTGTTATTGGCGCGAGTTTAACTTTTAGTTGCGAGGAGATGGGTCGGTGTATTTTTAAGGTAAGGAAAAAAGGGTTGTTATCATATATTTTCTTGGTTCAATATCAATATCAATATCAATATTATTATCAATACTAAATTTCTATGCTCGTGATAAGTAACTCTGAAAAATGCATCTGAAGAATAAATTGGAGTCAAATCATTACATTTCTAATTTGTTAAATTTATTTTGAGTATGAATGTGTATATTTTATTTTATTAAGACGAGCAAATATAAGAGGAGGCTATCATATTTACTTTTTCAATTCGAAAAGTAAACATGATAGCCTCACATCCAAGAAGAAGACCAAACCAAAGTAAAAAATATAAAAATATATTGGAATAACAGCAACCGAAAATCATAGTCAAATACTCAACTTACCTTTATCCCAACCCCCACAAAACAGAAAACCAACCAAAAAGATACTCAACTCACCCAACCTACCTCCTTTTCTCCCCTTCATCACTCACCTAAATGAACCCCCCAGGCCAATACCCCCCTGGTCTCATCGCCACCTCACAACTCATACAAAACGACCAATCTCTTCCAACAATATACTCCATATACGGACACTCCATGGGATGGCATATCGGTGCTAGCTGTGAGCGGAGCCACCCGCAGGGATACTGCTGGAAAAAGCTGTGGCCGCACCAGTGGTGGATGTGGATTATTTTGCACATTGTGGGGGAGTGGGATTGAATGTTGTGGTGGATGGTGTTGGCTTGATGATTTTGAGCACTTACCCGGTTGGTGTGTTGATTTCCTGTTGTGCGAGTGTGGTTGTGTTGTGGTTTATGGAGAGTGGAATGGAGAGGAGAAGAGGGCGTATTTATACTCCTCATCTCGAAAGGCGTTTTAGTCTGAGACCGTGGAGGTTGTTCTGTGATATCGTGGCCGGCGTTGCGGCCGCGATGACGTTTTGGCGAGAGACATTTTTGGCGATGGTGAAGGCGCAGGAGGAAAGAAGGAGGAGGAGGAGGGTGGTTGTGTATATGTTTCGGTATTTTTCTTTGACTGATGGGGATCGACAAAGGGTTCTTTTTACCCCCTGTTTTACCGCACGGGCCGAGGCGAGGGAAGGGGGTGAATGTGTTGTTGATGTGCCGCTGACGAATTGATATATCTTTCTTTCATTCGGGTTTTTGGTAGTCGTTGAACAAAGATATTCTTTGTTCGAAAATGAGTGTTTTGGTGGCCATTTTGTAACTCTTAGTGCCCTGCCTAATTTGTTACAGATATTGTAGAGAAATAAAATACCCCTCCCCGCCCCAGAGAAATATCTATAGCGTCTATCTAGACAAGATGGGGCTCCTCCTTGATAGGAGGAAAAGATGAGCGGTTTTAGAGCCCATATCGGTTGACAGTCCAGACCAGGCCATGGCCTTGGTTTCTCGGAATCGTCTAGGTCCACGGATGTAAGTTACTCACCGGTCACTGGCCGACGTTGTGCTGTGTTTACTTGATATAATTTCATGGCACTGGCAAATTGGTCGATCGCGGTTCACACTAGTGAAACTGCCCTACTATCTGGCTTCTAAATGTGAGACCCTTGAATGGTCCTGCTAGACATATCCGGATTTCACTTCCACTTCTTCCTCTAGTGTTTGGAGTGCCATTGGTTAAGCGCGACGCACACCAGCAGAACTGTGTAACATCTCAGCTTCAAATTTAAGACTTTGCAATGGTTTTTTAAACAGCATACGTAATCAGCTTTTGCTGTTGCTACTTGTTCCAGAGTCTTAAGATGCCTAGAAAGTACTTACAGACCGTCTGTGCCAGTTTCCTATTTTGCCAACATCATATCTAAGAAAGACCTTTGAACAACAACGTCACCTCTATTATTTTACAATGAGACTCCTAACAGTGCTCCTACTTTGTGCCTCCATTGTTTATGCCTGCGTCAATGACCCGTACGTGTGCACTAAAGATGGTGCAACTCCTGAACAGGTCGCAACCGCGACCAAAACCACCTGCAACAGTTTAGCCGAAGGCAACTGCACTTGTGGTAGCCCGGCAATAGAATATTGTGATCTTCAGAAAGATCATATCATCGAATTTGGGGACCAGTGCGAAGCCCTGGGCGATGAATAGTATCCATTGGGATGTTAAGCAAGGTATGACCGACTAGCTTGAAGATGGTTAAGAAAGCATAGAACGTATTTGATGACAATTTTTAGTGCATCCAAAGCTTGAACTGGATGTCATTATAACGTCGCTATAAAGAAGATTGATTTCCCTGTGCTATGATAGGTGGGTGTATGGAGGTTGAGGAGCTTTCGGCCGTTGTATGGAGTTCTCCATAGGAGTTTAAGCTCGACCGACCGTTAGCGGATTCCTGTCTTTAATGATTTTTGCCCCGAGGTAGAACCAAGCATGGTATCAATAATAATGCTCTTATAGTGCGTGACATCTGAAAGCTATATGCTGCGTGAGCAATCCGGCAGCAGGGCCGATTTCGAGGCGCACACCACATGGAGCAACGCCTCTCAGTTTGGCCGCCGGCCGCCCCTGACGCATACAACAAAGAAGGGTCCTCCGTGCACTTGAACCAGTACAAAACCCCTTAATCTTCGGTTTCGTTCGCCGCTCTCTACTCCCATCGAGTAAAATCCACAACCCACCTGTTTAAACAAAGAATCCCCCTCAAACCCTTCTTCACCCCCTGAAACTTCATTCAACCAGCGTGAACCACAATCCCATTATGAATCCTCGCCTCATTCAACCTCTCCACTCCCCTCCCATTCAATATCTGCCAATATAATCCCCAGCCCTCAACCGCGAACCTCACAATTCTCCTCCCCTTATGCAAATCTACCGATATCTTAAGCCACTACCACAGCCAGCCAAAATGTGCAAACAGATAACAACAACCTACACCTGCCTCCCCGCCCACCTCACCCACCACATATCCTTCTGCTCCCTCAGCCCCCTCCCCCCCACCACACTAGGTCCGCATTCCACCCTCTGCTTCCCCTGCGATGACTCATCTCCAAATTCTCACTCCCACCCTCCATCTACCTCATCCTCCCACCCGCCTCACAACCATGCTGACGGTGGGGGAGAAACACTCACTCTATCCCAAGCCCAAGAGTTAGTAGAAAAATGCTCTCGCGCCGAGTACGCGCGCGAGGAGAGCAAGGGTGAGTGTCACGGGTGCCATGTTGAGAAAGCGTGGGCGCGGAAGGCGGAGATGGGAGGACATGGGGAGCATTGCTGTGCCATGTAAAGGGTAGCAGAGAACACAAGGATCATGGAAGTCAGTAGTAGTATGTTAACACGAGAGAGAGACGAGCAAAATTTGAGAAGCGCTGTGTTTTTATTGGATATACTATTTTTGCTTCTGCTGATAATTGTCGTAAAGGGGGCGAGGTCGAAGTAATGAGATCGTCCTTTTTGAAGCTGGGAAGTTTAATGATGGAAGAAACAGCTATTGTAGCTCAAGAATGTTAAGATAATGCACCGTTTTCAGGCACTGAAACTGTAACTGATGGCATGGAATCACTATAAAAAGAGACTCCAGCCATGGTGACTGATATAGAAACCGCGGATGATAGCACCTCTCGCAATTCCCACCCCCTGCTGGCCACTCTTGTCTATGGTATCCCCAACAGCTCCCTTAAACTGGTGGCTCTGATTCGCATCACGTCGTTCTCCATTCTCAACAAGGCGGACTCCAACGACTTGCTTCCTGCCTGAGTATACTGAGAAGGTGGATCAGCATATATGCTACATATAATCAAACTTCATCAACTCAGTTTCCAATTGCACTTACCCGCACTTTCACAACAGATATCGCCGGGCAGATATGAGGGTCAGTGGGCGCCCGATTCAGCCATTCTCCGAGTCCCCTCTCGTCAAGCTCGTCATAGGAATTGTATATCTCCCTGTTATCGTACCAGCTATGTATGTTCACGTAGACAATGCTCATAACTGGGTACTGCGACATCAATCTCAGTAACTGTCCTCCCTGAGCCAGAATATATTCATCATCAAACTTATAAGCCTTGCCAAACACTGGCTCGTCGAATGAGCAGGTATTGACGCCCATGAAAGATGCAATATCCATGCTTCCGCTTCTACCACCAATAAGCCCCTGCACGATGGTTCCCTGCAGCTCGTTCGCCACGATTGACCAAAAGGCAGCAGTGTACCGTTTGTCGTAGTACTGTCCCCTCTCGTAGAGATTCAAGACCACATGATTGTTTATCCTGAGGTAATCAACGTCTTCCGGACTTACATTGACAATAAGCGCAATAACAACGAATCCCTTTGTGGCGGCAAACCGGGAGACCGAAGTAAGAAGGCCCATGTTGCCGTCATGCTGCTTGTTGACGTCGCCTTTGCGGTAGTTGAAGAGCACGACCCTTTTGACGTTCGACCTGTCAACACCTTCCTGCGTGGCTAGCATGACAAGTTTGTCTGCGAGTGCGCGTGCTTGCTGAACCCAAGTGGAGTTTGTGTCTGATATGTTCCCAAGTTTCTCCTGGAAGTATTGAATACGGCGTGCGCGTTTATCGGAGTCATAGAGATATTGCATGGTGATAGCTGTTGAAGTCCACAGGTGAAGCATAGGAACTGGGCCTCCCAAGCCTGGTTCATTTCCGTCAAATTCGTAAGGAGGATTTACCTCGCTTTTGGCGAGCTCAGGGATATCGTTGTCGTTGGGGAAAAGCACATCTTTTGCCAGGGAGACTGGTTTTGCGACGTTTGGGGGAAGCTGAAATGGACGCGCATTGGCAGCCTCCTCAGTCTCGGGAGTGAGGAGCCACATGAAGCTGCAGACAGCATTTGGGTTCCCGTAATGTGCACGGTAAAGGTTGACGATTTTATTCAAATACTCGCCGGAACCCCCGATGATATTGCCTTTAAAAAGTGCTTGGAATTTCATCTCCAGTTTGTTGATTCGGGCGAGGAGACAAGGAATCTGGATGGAATGAAAGTAGTTGTATGTTCGGTTTCCATAAATAATCGAATAATCTGGAGAAACCACCACAGTGCCATCTGGAGCCAAGCTGACTTTCTCTTTCATTCCAATGATCGTGAGTGGATATGCAGCAATGACATCTTTATCTTCGCTTTGACATAGAGCCGTTGCAGCTGCGCAATGCCACATGTCGCCAGACCATCCACCTGGGAGGAGCATAAACACGTCGGGACGGTCTGGATAGACCGAACCACTACGGTCCGGTGGAGTCCCATTGCGATCGGTGAAAGTGCTTCCCTCGTATAAGTGGGACATCGTGGCGAGGAGAAGGGAAACAGTTGCAGTGATGGCTAAGGAATTATGCGTCGAGAAGGTCAATCAGATATGACGGAGAAACTATGCGTTGAACAGCGCCCCTATCGATGAAGTCTTGACCGTCAGTTTATCCTTTTTACTCTTTTCTCGGGCTCATCAATAGTATGTAATCGCCATCTCCATGATGCTGGACTGAGACCTTGATAGACTAACTACCCGCGCCTTCCCAAAGATCTATAAGGAACATCATTCGTGCCTTCCCTATTACAAAGAGAGGCACCACTCGTGCCTCCATAGATTATGAAGAGTGACACTACCCAAAGTTTGAATGGGCGACGCCACACGTTCTTTCCCCAAGTATAAAGACGAACACTATTCGTGCCTTCTCAAATTATGAAGAGGGATACTGATCGTGCCTTCCTAAAAATTGAAGAGAGACGGCCCAAGACTGCTGGCATCTAAGGTAGCTGTGGTTGGAATGAAGGTGCTTAATCACTCAGGGCCACAGTCAATAAATAAGTTCCTCGGGAATAGAGTCGAAGAAACGGGCAAATTACGCCAACGCGAGATGGTAACTGCACCAGCTGGAATTGTGTTCACTATGAAACAAGAATACCTAGCCTTCCACCCACCTCATCCGAGAATTCACAGGCCAACCGTCTTCCTCGTCTCCTCCGTCAACTTGAACTTGTGCTTCTCCAACCCCGTGATGCCGACGTTGATCTTGTAGAGCGCGCCCCCGTTCCGCGCACTCTCGGGATACAACTTCGCATTCTCCGCCGACTCGCTCGCAGTCGTGATCCACAGGTCCTCGCCGGCGAATGCACAGCACGTCACGTTACGTGTCGGCAGTATGATCTCGCCCACGGTCTTACCCTCGGGGCTGATGCGCAGCACCTTGCCGTCGCCATACACGGCCTGCCAGATATAGCCTTCGACATCGATGGCGAATCCATCGGGTTCAGAACCTGTATCAAGCTTCCAGAAAACGCGTGGGTTGCTTATAGCACCAGTGGCGGCGTCGAAGTCATAGGCGTAGATGGTGGCCTCTGTGGAGTGTACGAGGTAGAAGGTGGTATTGGAGAGAGACCAGCCGACGCTGTTGGGGATGACGAGTTCGGAACGGTGCGTTGCGCGGTTGAGGTTGGAGTCGAAGCTTAAAAGGTGTCCTGGAATTTGTCAGTCTCAACGAGGGCTGCCGGGCTGGAAAGGGGAGAAATACCTTCTGGCTTACACGGTCCAGCGTGGAAATCGGTCATGGTCGCGATCCACATGCGGCCCTCAGAATCGACATTTCCGTCGTTACTCCTCATCCGATCATCTCGAGCCTCATCTGCGTCATCGTAGAACCTCTTGATGTATTCGTATTTCCCCGAGTTCCGGTCTAGGATCGCAATTCCAGCCTTTCCGCCTAGCAGGATCTTATCCTTGTTATCGACGCCCTCAATGTCTGCTGTGACACCAACTGGGATATCAAAGTCGATAGTTTTGAGCGATGCCGGCCCTTCGGCGATATCAATCACGTGGAGCTTGCGTTGGATGATGTCGACGAAACGGAGGCGGTTGTTTTCGGGCTCGTAAAATGGTCCTTCAAGGAGGTCACCATTGGGCCTGAGGTATGGCTCCTGAATCTCCCATCTCTGTAATTCCGCCATGTTGTTGGATGGACCGCGCTTGTTTGATCTCGAGGCTTATCTCTCGCTTTGATGGCCTTGGGTTGCAATTTTGATCGAGTGGCTGGTAATATCGTGCAATTCGATCAAAGGCTGATGTTTTGGAACGTCGCCGAGGGAAGCGTGATTCGAGCGACAGATATATCAGAGATTTTACTGACGGAAGAAGTCAGGTGGCTTATTCGAGACTCATATAAGAAGCCTCTATCTCTTACCTGCGGAGCTCTCGGAAGGACGGTCCGCGGCGCCAAAACGGGGCTAGACCAATTGATCGGAGAATATAAGGCTATCTGCCAAATATACTTGTGTTTATATATATATTGAACCTTGAGAGCGAGGGTATCGAAGGAATTCTAGACCTTTCACCTTTATCCGATTAGGATGTTATCGAGAGCGGGGTGATGAGGGGTTCAATCGGTTCTATCCCTTGATATGTATCCGATGTCGGTCACCTGATTATCCACAAGAAACTCGACGAAGTTTATCAAAACCATGATCAGTCAAAGCCATTATCAGTGGCAAGGTGCTTTGAGATTGCTCCATGGTGTCTTTTAAGAGCAATAAAACCCGGGGGTTACTGCTTTTCTAACATCAGCACAGCACAAGTTGATTATGAACACAAGGAGAACTGGGTGCTACCTAGTATGAATCCCTTCGGCGCTGAGGAAGATGTGATAAAATGTATGTGTTATATATCAAGTTCAAGCCCCTTTTCTATTCCATGGTGAACTGATGTTTGGATAGGAGACAAGACAGACATATGGCGGTATGGTAATCACGTGACATATATATTAACTTCGAATTCGACGAAAACAGGGCTGGCAGGCTGCAGGGTCTGACTGAAAAAGTCATGCAGTGTTTTTCATGCAAGTCATGAACGATGTTGCAGGTACGGAATAAGCAGGTCGATATGAAATTCCCGAGCCGGATCTATTTACAGTCATGTGATACTGTGTGTGTCGTCCTCCCCCCACGCTGGCGTTTTTGACAGGCCATCAAAGGTGAGGCGGACACTGGATGCATGAAGTCTCACCTAAACAGGCAAGCCGATGAGCAAAGAAACGATACCAAAAGCAAAACTAATTCATGCGGAAGGAGACGTGCATGAACCGGTCCGCGCATCAGTGTTAAAATCTGATGCCACAGGTAGAGTACTCCTGTGGCGATTATCTATCTTACTTACCTGTTTGTGGCAGGTTTCACCTCCGATTTACACAGTCTGAGGCTCTTGACTATATTATACGATGACCACAAAGCTCTGCTGGCACAGTGAACCTCTACCGTACGCAGGTTGGAGCTGTTAAATGCAGCATATGATTACCAAAAAGCTGCTGGTGTGCTTCAGAAGTGTAGTGTCCAGGGTGCGGAATTGCAATGTGCGGTGACCGACTTTGATTTTGCCTGAAACTACACGTCTGCACTCTGTGGGATGGACATCCAATATACATGAGAAGTACATGTCACCCCTGTGTCGACATGCAGGTTGAACGATATGCAACCGCGGGACAATGGGACCTTATAGTGGTTCGACCGCTGACCGCTAGATCTTGAACATCGATTTCAGAGGGATCCAATGCACGCAGTGTCTGGGTGCATGACAACGAGGGTTCGAACCTCTCACCCTCACCAACTCTGCAGAAAGTCGGAGACAAGCCCTTGGTGCTTCACATCCCCCACGATCATGTACGTCGAAGCTCACCCTGGCCGTCACCAACAAGGCATCATTTCCTGGACGCGTAATACATGTCCTTGGCAATGGTATACCCGCCTACGCCTTGCACAGACCCCATGTACGAAGCGAAGGGCGCGTTCACTAAATTGGGCTCGGCCATCAGCGCGTCGGGCCACTGGTCTGTTATTTATGAGCATAGTTGGCTTCCGATTCCGATCAGCTAATTCACCGCACCGACCTCTCACAGAGGCAACATCCGAACAACTCCGTGCCTTGGTGCTCATCTCGGACTCGACCTAACCGACGCTTAAACAGGAGACAATTACAGTAATTGTCACACCGTCCAATTACTTGGCTAACCCAGCCGTCATGCAGGGAGCAGGTCCCTGCGATTGCTGAATTCCGACAAGTCAGCTAATTTGCGCATGCTGCACCAAGGAAGCTTGTTGGGTGGCAATTTTTTTTCACAGGTTTGGCGGTCTGGACTGGGTTCGCGAATGGCTTCTTCTATGATGATGTAAGGTCTAAGCCATCATCGACACAACGACGGAAGTCTTGGCTATCAGGCTGAGTGAAGGAGCGAAGGATTGTGTGTAGCTTTGCGTCGATCTCTCACGAGAAATTAGAGCTCCCTGTCGGGCCTTTTTTTGTTACCGCGATCCCAGTATGGCTTCATTCAGCTATGATTTCAGACAATTTCATGGAAAACAACACTGATGTTGGGCATTGTCCTTGGGTAGGATTGCCTTGTTGGCGGCGTCGCGCATTGCTCGTCCCGTTGCTACCTCTTTGTATATTTTGATGCAAGGGTTGGTTTACTTCTCCTGTTGTCGGCCTCCCGAATGCCAACGAAGGTTCCTCATGCTCCTTCCTATTTTTTTTTGACACCCAAATTCGCAAAACCTACCAACTTCAGGTACAAATTATCCAAGAAATTCAGGCGTCAATTATTTACAACGGCAACGGGAAGTCCCCGAATTGTTTACCGCCAGCTCGGTTCACTACTGTATGCACTGCTGGGGTTTTAAGACGGGATTAAAATGGGGCGAGCCTTTTCTTGCTCCAAAAAGTACGTATTTCATGCAGCACCAAGCAAGTATACAGCGCGTACAGACGGTGTGTATCTCACTTTAACCGTGTCTCAGAGGGAAAAATACTTCAAGTACAGCGTTGTGCGACTCTGCTCCTTGGCTACCAACTGACATATAGCAGTATGTATGACTTGTTTCCCTCGCATTCATCAGAAACGGTTCGCGTTTACATGCATGCTATCTATCTCCTGGTTGGGGACCACAAACCTTTGCCAGAGCGTGGGATGAAATGGCAAGTCACACTCTACCATTGAGAAAAAATCACAGTTGAGTGGTATGGCATGGATGAAGGCCTTTTGGACCACTGCTTTGGAAATCTGATCGTACTGTATACTCTGGGGTCCATGTCGAGCTACTGCATCTCATCTTACTGGAGGCTATGCAACCAGCCAACCACCTTCACTACCACCCCCACAGTCTTTGCACTGTAGCTCGTTTTTAAGATGAAATAATAACCGATCTGTTCCACATGACGATATCTATTTCCGGCAAAGCGAGACAATAGGCCCTGTGAATTCTTCAAAAACTTGTCGCCTTGGTGTCTGTTGTGTCTTGCTTCCTTGGGCAGTTCGACCGACGCCAAGCCCCCGTGATGAAAGTTTGATGCGGTGGGAATATTAGCATACAGGCACAGAAGCAAAGTCAACATCCCGTTTTATGCTCGACCTGTGAAACAGTCATACTCCTTGTCGGCAGTGCATGGACATATGCAGCTGCTGGATTTATATGCACTCCGCACTCCACCGAGTCCACTCACAAAGAGGGTACTTCCCAGTGTACGTACTCAGTAGTGGGAAATACTACTCTACAGGTGCACACCCTGGACGAAGTCAACCAGTGGTTTGCTACGATATGAGATGTAATTAGGATCATTCCAAGGCACACGACTGGGTATCTGAGGAAATGAATGGAATCCAAAGGCTCCAGCGAGGCGAAGCAGGTGGGAAGCAACCTTGAGACGATCAGTCCGTCATCGCCACCTTTTCGTCGCCCTGGCGCTACCAAAGCGAAGCTGACAAACGCCACTGGGGTACGTATGACACTACGTTCCCTCCAGTTTTCTAAGTGCACGGGATTGATGGGACTCAAAGCACAAGCGTTGTAATGCAAGGCGACAATAAGATCTGAGCGCCTGTTTTACACGTCACTCGGATCGCTCGGCGAGGCCTGGTCGCACAATGGGTTGAAAGCACAGGGCGGCTTGCATGAGGAACGTGGAAGCAATTAATACCCACAGACAGCTTTTGATTGCCTGCATTGCCGGGCGGGCTGAACTTGGCGCTTTCGACCAAATGCCACGGACCCGCGGGGGGTTCACCTTGCATTTGGTGCTCCCTTGTTGGGCCCACTGTGCTAGAGCGGTACTGCCGACCGGGTCGTGCCTCTCGGGACATTTCCGGATACGTATGTACGATGCTGCACAATGATTGCATTGGGATGATATTTTTGAAGTAGTGGTGCACAGATTGCCTTTCGTCATAGGCTGTACACTGACCATACAAGTCCAGGAGTAAGCGTGTCGAACGCTTTATTTGTTTTAATCCTCGATCCCTGAGCCGTTTCAGGCAGGTATGTTTTACCAGGAGCCTTTCTACCGTCTCTGCCTTGCAAATGCCACAACTTCCTGTCAGTTTTGTTTCGTCCAATGTGATTTACAAGGGCAGGGTTAGATTGATTCGGCACAAAGCTCTTCAGCCAGGGTGACTGATGACCACTGTGCTGTTTTGGCCACCAGGGGTTTGCCTCAAGACCACCACGTAGGTACTGCAAACCACAATACCACACTGGTTCGGGCTACCTGTTTCTGTTCTAGGCGTTACTCTCCTTCGTTGGATTATGTCCCTAGTGGCTCGTCCCGCCTTCCCCGGCCCACTAACAAAACTGCTTGTACGACGGTGCTGGCGTGTCGAGTCCAACCGTCCGTACGGACCCACGCCGTCAACCGAGTTCCTGTAAAGATCTCCGCCAAGGCGGTCAGGACGACTTCTTAGAGCGAGTGCGGAGCACACGCTACGACTCACCCGGAGTGGAGTGCGATTCTAACCCCCAAACAGTCGCAGGATCCTTTCCCCGGCCGGAGGTCCTCATCACCTGGGACGTGAGACGCCGGGACTGATCGAAACACTACTCCCGATCAGGAGCGGTGGTCCCCTAGTGTGTTCGAAGCTGATGATCGCTGGATAGTGAGGCGATATGGTTCTCAGTAACTCAACAATCGAACCACGCCCCGAGATGATGTTGTTGGCTCGCCCGTTAGACTGTGCCGAGTGAGCAGGGTAGCTAGAGTAGTATCGGTATGTGTGATGGGAGACAGCGACTTGACATGTTTACGCTGACGCAAAGGTTACGACACGTCTGCATAGCCAACACTGTCGATTCACCAGTGATTTGCAACGTTCATCAAGGGTACTTTATTACCTTTCAAGCTACTCGCAACTCATCTGGCGTTGGCCCGCCCCAGCATTGTGCTAAGCCTGCAGCCAGTACCTGTGGATCAGTTACCCTGAGCCCTGAGCCCTGAGGGGACATCCTTTCTCCCGCTTACGCCCTAAACAAGCGTGAAAGGCTTCTCAATTGGGAGTAACGTGTTGGGGGGTATTTGGCTTTCTCCCCGGTCTACCCACCGTATACGCCAAGAGTACTTTCAGTGCTCATCAAGGTGCACAGCGCCCCACACCAAGATGTGTCCCATGTCCTGGCTGTTGGGAACATCTTTTCTCGCAGGAGACAACGGCTAGGGAGCCCAATGGCCCCCCAAATATGCGTGGGGCATTCCATCGTCATATGCAGAGTAAGTCGCGCTTCCGCTCATGCAAAACCCTTTCCACCGTTCCCACGATACGGGATCTATGAGCCCTAAGATGTAAGGATACGAAGGCTAGCTATCATGGCGAGAGTCTACCGCTGTTGCTGTTAAGCCTGGCCAACCGCATCCAGCAGCTCCATAGTATTCGACGAACCACTCACAACTCTCAACTCATTCTCTATTATTTGACTGGTTCGCCCACAACAAATAGTCGTCGTCCTCCTTCCGTAATTTGCTCTTCCTCAATATATTGCACCGACTGTTGTGCTACTGGCCTGGACGCAATAGAAGCGCGCCAATCTCAAGCTGTATATCTCACTTTAAAACGTTACTGCTCATAGCTGACGGTAATCAAGATCCAGCCGCCTGTCGAATCAACGGTCTTGTGCGACTATCCCTGTCCAACAGCTCATCATACATTATAACAAGAGATCCACGAAAAAGCAAAATCACTGCCATCACTCGAAATCAAAATTTCAAGCCGAAGCGATTGGATTTTACGCAGTGATACCGGAAACTCATCTGTCCACGCTTCGGAACACTGTGGTGGCCTTCTAGGCAACCCACAATCATCTTTCGCCCTGGCTGTGCAGACCCTCCTCTACCGGCTGGCGCCTCAAGCGTTCGCTGCTTCTACCATCTTATATCCTGCAAATTCCGCACGCAGCCTCAAGGAACAACAACCCAGTGTTGTAGGGAGAGGTCAAATACTATCTGACCAGAGCCCCCGCGGCAGTCCAACTTTGGGGCAGGTCGGGCCAGAAATCCCATGTCCCGATCTCTGGGACCATAAAGGGCCAGGAGATCAGGGCTCAATGTCACGGAGGCCGGATGCGTCTCGTCCTGTATCTCAACCAACCGCCGATGGCCTGAATGATGGCTCACCCGCTGATACTTTTCGGGGACAAGAGGGTCAACATACTGGGCCCGACCATGGAGATGAAATCCCTCGAGAGCAAAATTCACAGCAGCTGAACCACCAACCAGCAGCGCATCCTCCTGCGCAACCTTATCCGTCAATCGCGCCTGGCGATAGTCGTACACCTGGTGGTGCTTCTCGGGGAGTTGGGGTTCATACCATGTTGAACCCAACGGAGTCGGCAACGAGCAGTGTGCACTCAACGTTTGGTTCAAATTTGCAGATGGCTTTCGTGGATCGGTCGTTACCACAACAAACCACTCGCGGAGAGATACTACCACTCATATCGCGCTTAAATCATTCTCCGAATAGTCCTGGTTTATTACCAACGAACGCCGGCTTCGCCGGGCGGCGCAGGAGAAGTTTGGCCCCAAGCGCCCATAGATCTGTTAGTCTTGGCAATTTGGCGATGGGAGCCCAGAGACCTTTCGTACAGCCACCACCTGAGCACGAGGCAGGGTGGCCGCACGTTGTAGTCCCAGGGACAGGTGCTTCGTCAGAAATCCCACCGGTTCCCGCCATTCCTGCACATATTCGAGGTCCTATCAATCTGCCTCCTCCCGTGTCTGGTCCATCTTTAAACCGACGAGCGAGCGTTGCTGTGATGGGAGGGCCAACAGCAAGGTTACCAAATTCACAGAGTGTAAGCCCAAACTCTCCCTACTCTTATAGCAGTCACCCATCGCCCGCTCCGATTACCCAGATGAGCCAACCGCCTGCCGGCCCACCATATTTCACGGGTTCGATGCAAAGAGGAGCCATTCCAGAAGGAGGTCCGCTACAAGGCAGCCAACAAGAACCAGGTCCCTACATGACTCTTCCACAAGAGAGAATTATCATCGAGGCTCTGGATGTGGATGTAGGATCGATTGAGGCCGCCAATAGGCGTAAGCGCAATGCAGACGCCTCCGCGCGTTTTCGTGACAGGGCGAAAGATAAAAAGAAACAGGAGAGCAAAGAGATTCAAGACAGAGATAGGCAGATCGACTACCACAAGGAACGGAGCGACTTCTATCGGGCGGAGAGGGACAAATTCTGGCAGATGTTATACGACAACCCAGCAACCAGAAGCCAAGCTTTACAGGAGCGACTGCAGAGTCCTACTGTTCGAGAGCCATCTCCGCTTTCTCAGGGGCTTCCTCCCGGCTCACGACGACAGTCTCCCGGAGGCGACACGAGCCAAGGCGAAAGACCTGCAAGACGAAGGCGACTAGACGACCAAGGAGAATATGAACGCCCTGGCAACCAACCTAGACCGGAAGAAGGGCAGCACATACAATATCCCCCTCCAGCCAATCCGTACGCTCCCGCACAACCTCAACCAGAAGGAGGCCAGCACCCACAATATCTACCTCCCCAAACTAGAAGTGTTTCTGGCCCTGTATCGGGGCCAATTTGGCTTTCCAACACCGCTCCACAACGTCCGCAATCTATCGTCCATCCCCATGGTGGCAGTGACCGACCATGGCCAAATGGACAACTGCCACAGCCACCACAGCAACAACCACAATACCAAGCACAGTACCAACCGCAGTACCAAGCCAATCATCAGGCAAATCATCAGGCAAATCATGAAGCAAATCATCAAGCTCAACAGCAAATGCAACAGCATGCGCAACAGCAGGCTCAACAACAAGCACAACAGCCACAGCAACCGACCCCGAAGCCAGGCGACTCTAGCGGGCAGCGGTAATAGGGTCATCACTATCATCACTCCAAATACTACCTGCCTAAGCACACCCTTTATCGAACCAAATTGAACCAACGGTGCCACATTACAACCAAATCTGCAAGCAACAACGAATTACCACACTATCACACTATCACACTATCATTTATCTCATATCACACCACATTATATATTGTACCGCATTATCTGTTGTACCACACCATCTGTTATTATAACTCGCTGTTATCACGGCACACTGCGTGTGCCAACACTTCCGAAGAATTGCATGGATCGGGCAACCGAGCATACCTATTTATACCCCTTTTGTTTCTCAGCGTGGCGGAGTCTTTTGCTATCGTTTTGTTTTGTTATCTGCAGCGGCGGCGGGTGTTTGGAGCATGGAGCTTATATGCTCAAGTTAAAGGCGAACTGGGGCGGGGAAGGAGGTCTTGTAACTGTTTTTTTTATATCACATACTGGGAGGAGCAGATTGGGAACTACCAGGATGGTGGGGAGAAAGTTTTAAGGGGGTTATTTGTTTGGAGTTTGGGGAGACGGCGACATCAACGGCAGCTGAAATTGGATATATAATGGCAGTCTTTCAATATAAGAGGACTGTCTGAGGAATGCCGGAACATAGAGCAATATATATATATCTAGTATAGTATCGATAATACCAAATTGTTAAGAATGAGCGTCGTTGGAGTTCAGATTACCTATCTGTAGACCAGGGGTGGCCGCATAATGGGCCGCGTATGAAGTTCAGTACGTGATAATTACCTACATTGATACATTCGAAATATTTCCAAGGCGCATATGATTATATATGCACCTTTATTCAAAGGACAAAATAGCTAGTATAATGTCCCAAATAAATTATTTTATAATTTATAATACCAAGCAAGCAATAGTGGCCTTAGAGTAATGAGGCAGCTCGTATTTTGAAGGCCTAGATTCGGCACAACCGCGGCAATATAGCGCCAAGCACACTATCGTCATATGCTGACACCACTCCACTCCACTCCCCAATATTTATCCCCCGCACTGTAACCCCGCATCTAACCTCACCTCTTGTTGGCTCTGTCCCTAAACTTCATTTCTCCTGAGATGCTCGTTCATAAGCTCTGTTCTTCCTCCCGCAGTGCAGCATTGTCTTCAGTAGCCCATTCAAAACCTTCATTATACATCACGCGCTTCAAAGCTTCACCGCGACTACCACCAGCTTCCAATCCGCATAAACAATACCAACTTTTCAGTACACAGATAGCCCTCAAGATGTCTTCCGACCTTTCCGTCGAATTGACTGCCCCCAATGGCGTCAAGTACACCCAGCCCATCGGCCTATACATCAATGGGGAGTTCGTAAAGAGCAGCAATGGCCAGAAGATCGAGACGATCAACCCGACGTAAGCTCAATCCTGCTCATCTCACCGCCGGTGCCATTCCACAGAAACTAACTATTGCTCTGACAGCAACGAGGCCCCAATTACTTCCGTGTACGCAGCCACCGAAGACGATGTTAACGCTGCAGTTGCCGCAGCCCGCGCCGCCTTCAAGAACCCTACATGGCGCGACATCCCCGCCACGGATCGCGGGACGATGATGTTCAAGCTCGCCGACCTCATGGACAAGCACGCCGAGACGCTGGCCACCATTGAGACATGGGACAATGGAAAGCCATATAGCGTGTCTCTCAATGATGACGTCGCGGGCAGCGCGACGGTCCTGAGGTACTATGCTGGCTACGCGGACAAGAACCACGGCCAGACCATTGATGTCGGTGCCGATAAGCTCGCATATACTATCAAGGAGCCCGTTGGCGTTTGCGGCCAGATCATCCCGTGGAACTTTCCGCTGGAGATGGCGGCGTGGAAGTTGGGACCAGCATTGGCGTGTGGAAACACTGTTGTCCTCAAGGCAGCTGAGCAGACCCCGCTGTCGATTCTGTACATGGCTAGTTTGTTCAAGGAGGCTGGCTTCCCGCCCGGAGTTATTAACATCATTAACGGACATGGGAGAGAGGCTGGAAAGGCGCTTGCGGGCCATTTGGACGTCGATAAGATTGCGTTCACCGGTAGCACCACTACGGGTAAGGAGATCATGAAGATGGCATCCATTAACATGAAGAACATCACACTCGAGACTGGTGGAAAGTCTGCATTGTTGATCTTCGACGACGCTGAGCTGGATCAAGCTGTCAAATGGGCTGTAAGTTTTTCCCGCAGTTTTGATGCAGGATGAACGCCACCTAACATACATAGCACATCGGCATCTTCTACAATCAAGGTCAAGTCTGCTGCGCCACATCCCGTATACTCGTCCAGGAGGGTGTCTACGACAAGTTTGTCGCAGACTTCACCAAATACGTCTCTGAGATCCAGGTCGTCGGCGACCCATTCGCCGCAACCACCAGCCAAGGCCCTCAGATCACCAAGGTACAGCACGAGCGCGTTCTCGGCTTCGCCCAGTCCGGCAAGGACCAAGGCGCGAAGCTGGTATGTGGCGGAGAGAGCTTCACGGACGTCGGCGACGGAAAGGGATACTTTGTCAAGCCCACCATCTTCTCGGATGTCAAGCCTGAGATGGACATCTACAAAGAGGAGGTCTTTGGACCCTTTGTTGTCATTGCCTCCTTCAAGACCGAGGAGCAGGCCATCGAGATGGCCAACGGGACGATCTATGGCCTGGGTTCGGCTGTTTTCACGCAGAATATCCAGCGCGCGCATGGCATTGCGAGGAAGTTGGAGGCGGGCATGGTATGGATCAACTCGAGCAATGATGGCGACTTCAGGGTGCCATTTGGAGGCGTGAAGCAGAGTGGGATTGGTAGGGAGCTTGGAGAGGCGGGTTTGGCTGGGTATACGAACTCGAAGGCTGTGCATGTTAATATTGGGACGAGGCTGTAAAGTGCTTGAGGGGTTGAGGAATGGTGGAATGCCTTCCCTGAAAAGGGGTATTTATCGTTTCACGTGATTTTTTGGGAGGCTAGCTTAGACATATTTATTGTACATTTGAATCAGCTGGCTGGATATAGATGTCCCGTAGTACTCTATGATTTAGGACTACTCTAGAGGGACTATAATATCATTCATCTAGCATATGTATAATGAAGACTAGGTAAAGAAGAGGGTTGTAATGTCAGGGGTAGACGACCTCGTGCTTTTACTTAACTGCTACTAGGCCCGTAATAAATCTATATACCCTATAGAGTAGCATTAGGCTTAGTTTACGTCACTATTACTCCGTCCCTTTAGCATAGGATGTCAGGCTACGGAGCTAGTTAATGCAAAAAGGAAACGAAGAGATAATCCTAGCTTAGACGACGATGATCTTAAAGGTGACATTAATACGGGTAGAGTGGAAGGGGAGACTAGACTCTTTGATGCGCTCTGCTATGGGTATGTCTGCCTACTAGTTGTACACAGTCCCGACAATAGCGAGTGGGATGTACTCGCCATAGAGGTCAAACTGTCTCATCACAAAGGACACAATAAGCGCCTAAAGCCGTGAGTTGACCAACCGCTTTAAACAAACCTTCCAACATCAAACTAACAGAAGCGTTAAGTGACACACATTCAGTCCAGCCAACCCATTTTCTAACCGCCAATGGTCACCCTTTCAGTCCAAGTCTCAGTCCCAATCTCACTCTCATTTCGCCTCTCCACCTGCTGCTAAAAGCAACCCTTTCTCAAAGCTGGAACGCATCTAAGCACGGTAGGTGTTCCACATGCTAAGCATACGAGTATTCTGGCCAGGAGTGAAGCTTTCATAGCAAGAACTGCACCTCATTAGCATCCATCCATCTCTCACACAACATCAACTAAATCAAACTCACTCAATAGAATAATCCATATAGTTATGGATAGGATCCAAACCAGCGACATTTGGGCACGAGTCACGACCAGTTGGGCACCCACTGGAAGCCGACAATTGCTGCGGGGTGTCGGAGATGCTGTCCCCTGAGCCCGAGCACGAGTTGCCTTGGAAGGTGTGGAAGAGACCCATCCAGTGGCCGACTTCGTGCGTTACGGTCTTGCCGAGGTTGTAGTTCGTTGCGGAGCCGCCGGGCGCGGTGCTAAAGAGAATAGAGCAGCCGTCGTACTGTTTGTCTCGTCAGTTCCTTTCTTACTCCAAGACCAACCTCAAACTCTAATCTTAACTCTAACTCGAGCTCCAATCTTCAATGCTCAAGGAAATTTGGTTATAGGGTTGACAAAGTACTTACATAGAAGTCATTGGATCCAGTAGCAGCGCTGGTTGGGAAATAGCAGTATCCCAAGTTACCACCGATAGCATACATGAAGTAGATGTTCAGATCCTTGTAAGTACCCTTGCGGAGCGACTTCTTCATCGCCAACTCGGCGCCGTCAGATGCCCAGGAGGTGTTGATGGTCCAGTCAGTACCAGCGTTAGTGAACTGGAAACCGGAAGCAGCTTTGGAAATTGGTCAGCATATGTCCATTTGCTCATTCAAAACCCAAACCAAGATCAAAAACCAGGGAGATGGGAGAAAGCACAAGCTAGGGGCTAGGGGGGGTTAGGTTACAAACTCACCATAATTATTATTCATAACCGTCACCTGATTCGCAATCTGCGCCGCGGTCACATACCCATCACTCGCAGAGTTCGATCTCGCCACGACATGAAAATACACCTTGACACTGATAGTCGCGGCTGCGGAAACATCGGCAGTCAGAGCCCCGAGAGCGGATTTCGACGCTGCTTCCTCGGCGGCCATCTCGTTGGCTTTGGCGAGGAACTCGGGGGTGGGCACGACGCCGCAGCCGCCCCGCGTGTCGCGGGGGCCGTTGGTAGGGTGCGCGAGGACGGTGGACAGAGGGGAGAGGATGGTGCTGGCGAGGGCCAGGGCGAGGAGGGTGAAGCGTGCCATGGTGGGCGGTGATCAGGGGGGTGGAGAAGGGTGGGTTTGGGGATCTGTTTGATGTGTTAGTAGTTCGATTGGCAAAGATTAGTTTGCTTTGGATGAACTCCAAGACGATAGCCGGAAGGCGATGGTTCATCCAAAGTGCCAAACTGCGAGGAGAAAACACTTACTGGCAAGTAGAAGTGAGAGACTGGGACTGGGACTGGGACTAGTTGGATGAATGTCTTTTTTGCCAACAAGGTGGTTACTGGGTCTTTATATATGCGTTCATCTTGTATCCTTCCGAACTCTACTCTCTCACCTTCATGCACGCCAATCTAACTCTACCCCTCTATCTCTATCTCGCAGCTCCACCATCCTATACTATACCATGATCCTTTCGAATGATCAGCGAAGACAAACCAAATCAGCCAGTCCAGAACAAGAAGCTCCCAATACTTCGCCCACGGACGCCCGACAAGTGCAAAAGGGTCAAGAGCCCCAACGAAGCAGGTATATATCGCTCGCGGCGGCTTCCTAGCTGTCACGCCCTGTCATTGAATGCCGTACGACTTAAGTCTATATTACCTTGTTCTCTTAGCGCGAAGACCAGAGCCTGTTGCAGTACCAAGGGATGGATCGGGAAGGAGCCTGGAAGAGGGACGGTTGGTTTGGTTGGTGGGTTATGGGAGGTAATGGTAGCGATTGAGGGGGTGGGTGGTAGGGGAGGATGGTATAGGGTGGCAGGCACGATGTACCGGTATCTAAGCTTTAAGACGGCCAGCGCGTGCAGATTAATAGCGCCGTCGTCTTGGCTGCTGCCATATAGACACTGGGTGTACTGCTTTTAACCGCAGCAGCTTCGGAGGTGGAGGCGGGAGGAGGTAGGTGTGAGGCGAGGGTGGGCTCGTGAATGGGCATAGAGGATGTCTTGGAGATGCAGCGGAATTTGGAGCGGGATGTTGTACCGTATTGGACTGATCGCGTTAATTTTGTATCTACCGAGGAGAGAGGAGATCTCGGCATTTCTTATCTTCTATTGTCAAGACGCAGCTGTCTCTCCACAAAGAGACACCGCCTGTTGCTCCTGGCTTTACTTGCGTTTGTCACGGGATAGCCCCTTGTTGTCATCTCATGTTCACAACGACTTTCCGTATCAGATCTCTCATCGCCAAAGAGAATGCAAAGAAGAGGTGAGGGGATGTTTCCCCTCTCTTTTATAATCTCACGCACCGTTATCGGGACCATGCTCCTAAAGGAGCGAGTGCCGGTGCGTTGCAGCTTCTTTTGATTAAGGACAGTACCAAGCAATGCCAAGCACAAGGGACCTTCCCAAAGAAAGAAGGAGATAAGAAAGGGCTTCTTGGCGGGCGATATGAGCATCGAATTGGTGGATGGAGGAGAGGGTGGTGGTAGATTAAGTCTATTTTGTGGTTTGCCTATGGTGGAAGGGTAAGGTGGTGATGTGAGTGGTGAGGTGGAGATGGAGATGAAGATGAAGATGAAGATGAAGATGAAGATGAAGATGAAGATGGAGATAAAGATGGAGATGGAGATGAAGATGGAGATGGGATGAGGTGTCAGGTCAGGGTCAGGGTCAGGGGGATACAGGGGAGTCCCGCCGAGTGGCACGTGTGTGTCTCGCCTCCCATGATCGTCGCTTGCGAGGCGAGGCGAGGCGAGGCGAGATGTGGTTGGTTGCTTCGAGTAATAGAGTCTTAAAAGACCTAGCCTCATGAGCGTAGCGCAGAAAGACAATCATGCGATCTAGAAAATTACTTATTCAGTAATCAATCGTCTTTGTTATATTTGCTCTTTTTGCTTTTTGCTTTTTGCTTTATGCTATGGTTTTATTAAACAGTAGTGTAGGAGACGGTAGAGTTGCTATTCTTTACAACCTCCCTATTTCTATTGGTCGGTCACTGTTGTGTTGTAGCATTTGGTCTGGGCCGAGAGAGGAGAGGGCGCCTACACCTACATATTTTAAGCGCTCACGCCCACCACTCAACCCAATCAACGCAATGTCTTATTATAGATAAACATCAATGTGAATTGATGTGGTAAAGCTATCTCCATCTTTTATTTCTCCCAAGGTTTGCCATCTCTTCACATCTCGACTGTATGGAAATGTTCAAATGGCGCGGAATTTTCTTTTCTCTGTTTCTTTAATCGTGTTATTTTCGTCGTCCTTTGCAACAGCAGTATCAACTGCATGTTATCGAGAAGATGGCGACCATCCAGCGTCAGGCTCGCTCTTCGTATGTAACTTCCTGGTGTCTTTGACGGAACGGACTCCTGGGGTCGGTTTATGAGAGGACCTCTGCTGACCCCACGATGTTGAAGGTGCCATGCAATCAAAACCAGAAGTTTAGCATGTGCTATAGAGTGAGAACTGACGAGAGCGTGTTCAATTATCCCCCAGACCTAGGCTGGTATGTACCGCGCTCTTCCTCTTTCGATAGAACGCGCTCCTGAGACATGATCTATAAAAGACGATGTGCTGATTTAGAGGCGAAGTCTTCCAAACGGAGTTACGATAGCCAACGCAAGCATTATTGGTGCTAATCGATACTGGCGCCAAAGCTGCAGTGACAAAACATGGGAAAGTGAATATTGTCTCAATGCGTTCAACGGCTGCCCTATTGTATGTTCCCGACTTCTAGATCACACATCTAGCTATTCAGACTCTAACATGAGATGTAGGACGCTAATGGCAACGCTCCGGTCACACCCTGTGGTGGGGACGCCGAGCAAGCCACAACCTGGTGTTGTGGGCAGTCAAATATAGCTTGCTGTGATACCCAAGCCGCAATTAAGATTCCGCTGACAATTGGTCCAACTTCTACAACGAGTACACTGAGCCCCTCTTCGTCGTCCTCCCAAGCGTCCTCTTCGACATCCTCCTCAGGCTCTTCACAGACCACACCCACGACAACACCTACATTATTCCCCACAGAAACACCCATACCACAAGCCAGCGGGCTCTCCACCGGAGCAAAGGCAGGAATAGGGTCTGCGGTTGGAGTAGGCGCAGCTATATCTATTGGCATAGCTATGTGGCTACTTATGAGACGGCGCAAAAGGAGGGATAGGATTGAAGACCACTCTATGCCGGAACTACCAGAGATATATGGATATGTAGGGGGAATATCAGAGCTGGATTCTCGAAGAACCCCTAAACAGTTGGATGCGCCAGTTTTCGTACATGAGATGGAGGGATCGAGGGGGAGCGCCAAGAAAAATAGCGTTGGGAAGGCTTATAATGTGGAAGCGCTATATGGAGGTGTCCCCGCAGAGTTAGGGGATGGGAAGAGGGAGACATAATCTACGAACTTTGTGAAAGACAAGCTCGAAATGTATAGCCTTATAACGATTACCAAGCAAAGCATCAATCTCGGCTTCCTTGGAGACTTCGAGTTATTGATATTTATTGATATGGAAGGAATGATTATCAAGCAAACTCGGTCGCAGCTTCCTCTGAACTGTGAAGTTTGAGAAAATGGCAGGAACGATTACCAAGCGAAGCGTTGGTCGCACTTTCCTTACTGAGGCAGTATTAGTCCATTCTCTCGATTTATCGCTCAGGCCCTTGGGACCAAGGTTGTACCGGATTTTCTCTGGTATCGCGGACTTCGATGGTGATTCCACTCTTGTAGGTATTGGTGCAGGCATGGTTGTAATACTGAACCCTTTCCAGCCGCAAAAATGCAAGCTCAGATAGTTTAAGTAGCAAACAAAGGAGAAAAGGTTGAGTGTAGAAAACCTGAATAACTTGGACTTCGAGGGCTTATTTGAGAGCAGCATAACTGCGATGCTGACTTTGCGACAACTCAAAACATGACAAAGGAAAAGAAGAACGATGTCGGGCCAAGGCTTGAAATATACCATACGAATGCTCTTGAAACCTTTCTTCGGTGCATTCTGCCTTGGGCGCGTCATTCCATCTATTTTGGTAGCTCAGGTACATCCTGACAGCGGATCAACTGTGGCAGAAGGGTTTAACTTTGGTTAAATGGGTCAATAATAAGCCAATCAAAGAACCAAAAGGGATTTGTTTGTTGGTTTTATCGGTGACAGGCACTGAAATGGGGAAGGGTTTCAAAGTGATGGGCGGCTAGAAGAGCGGATGTATGGGTGGGTCGGCGGGTACAAGGGTCCGTGGGAGGGACGGGCCTGTCAGCTGTTGGGAATGAAGATCGGGCTATGAAATATTCCGGAGTTTTGGCCCTGAAAAGCGGGTAATCTCCATAGTAAGGTCAGCGTTCCCA
>KV459476.1:70381-87563 GCA_001662645.1 Pseudogymnoascus sp. 03VT05
TACTTGCAAAATCCTCAACATCAGCCACTTGAGGGATCTTGTAACCGCCGTCAACCAAAGCATCGCCAATGACCACAGCTACAGTTTGGGATCTCGTAAAAAATAGCTGTCGCAAAAGTATCAGAGGAGCCCAGTTTAGCGTGTTTAGTATATCTTCTTATATTCGTTGCGCCCATTCCCCATTTTTTATTTTCTCGTCTCTTTTTTTTGCGTTCACATGGTGCATCTGTCAACTGTCAACGGCAGCGACGTTCTCAAACCCGCAAAATGCGGCCCTTGTTATTCATTCGTCTTTTGGCGCTTTCTACTGCCGGTTTTTGCATGACATTTATTAATCCTCCCCCATTTGGAGATTATGGCGATTTCAGTTTAAATACTATTTATGTTGAAGGCTCGAAAGTGAATGTTCAATGGACACCAGGAGAAGCGAACAGTCGCACGGCACTAATCATGTTCCAATTAAATGGGACGGAATTTTTAAGACCACTTGAATCCTCACCCGTAAGTTTATTCCATATATTGTTTATATGTGTTCGCTTCATACTGATTTATTCTCATAGAAAACGCACCAGGTGATATTGGCTCGTTCAGCTGGATTGTGCAAACAAACAAGGATCTTTCTGTATCGAACATGTTCTACCTTTGTCTGTTTGTAGAAGGAGAATCAGCTTTAGCGGCAAACAGTCATTACTTCAATATCACAGGCACTGCAGCATCGGCCATAGTACAGCCAACGAGTACTACACAGTCAACAAGCTCCACCGAGACAACAAGCTCAACTCACAATACATCCTCTACTATTGCGGATACATCAACCCCAAAGTCAGCGGCCAAATCAACATCTACATCCAGCACCGACGTTGCTTCGCCGCCTCCTGCTGGGATGAGCGTTGGCGTAAAGGCTGGAATTGGAATTGGAATCGCCGCTGCAATCACCTCAGGCATTATCGCAGGTTGGTTCATTTTTGGCCGGAGCAAAAAGCATAACGTCGATCTACCAAAGAATATGGATATGCAACCTGGCTATTATCAGCAGGAAAAGTTTCAGGGACAAATGCCGTATCAGTGGGTAGTGAGAGTACAGTGGTCACCGAAATGTTCGGACAGGAGCAAAGGCATCAGTGGAGTGATGAGAGCACGATAGCTCCACCAATGTACAAACAGGCGCAAAGGAGGAATCAATTCAGTGGCGGGGGCACCGTTATGCCCCATATATACCAGGAAGGGCAAAGGAATCACCATATATACGAGCTGCCAGATTATCGTGCACAATAAGGTAGACATGATATGGCCATGAATATTTACTGTAGAAGATTTGTTAGATAGCATAGCTGGGGAGCGATTCCATTGATTTACTTAGCTTATGAGCACATATTTATTTATTCAAATTATTCAAATTATTTTTCTCCCTCGATTGTGATGGGTCGTTGTTGATACCTCGTTTTCAAACGCACTTAAAGTTATGGAGCACCCTTAAAAGTAGAAGGCGCTAGCCAGAATAGGCGAAAGAGAACATCCCAGAGACGAATGCATAAATCCGAACCACCATTTTCACCCACACATGTTTGTCGAACAACAAACTCCCCTTTATCAAATAATTAATAAAAAAGCAAGTCTATTCTAGACATATATCAAGGGGCCAGACCATCGCAAGAAAAACAAGTCATCATCCACCCGATCTGGAACCAAACCCAGCAAATCCCAGAAAAAGAAAACACCCCACCACCCCGCCATACCACCCCACCATGGCTGACACAGACATCCTCACCGGCACGCCCGACGCGCAAATCGACCACTCAGCCTCCATCGAGTACTGGTCCGGCATCAATGCGGACGTCGATGGCATGCTCGGCGGTTTTCCGCACGTGAGCCGCGTCGATCTACAGGGGAGCAGGGCGCTGATGGCGAAGCTGGGGGTTTTGGCTGGGAAAGCGGAGGGGGATGCGAAGCCTTTGGGGAGGGCGGTTGATTGTGGGGCTGGGTGAGTGGATTTTTGACGGAGTGCTGTGCCCTGGAGTGGAGGAGCTGGCTGACAGGTTTTTGTGGACAGGATTGGCCGCATTACGAGGGGGCTGTTGTTGTCGCTTGCAGAGAAGGTGGATGTTGTAGAGCCGATTAAGAAGTTTACGGATGCGCTGTCGGATGTGCCGGGTGTGGGGGAGGTGTATAATGTTGGGCTTGAGCTGTGGAAGCCGGCGAGCGGTGCGGTGTATGATCTTGTTTGGAACCAGTGGTGTGTTGGTCACCTGACGGATCTTCAGCTTGTTGGGTATTTGCGGAGGTGTGGGGAGGCGTTGAGGAGGGAGGAGGGAGGGAAGGTGGTGGGGTGGATTGTTGTGAAGGAGAATTTGACGAGTGAGGAGGATGTGTATGATGAGACTGATAGCAGTGTCACTCGGTTTGTCAACCCTGTTTCTTATGGCGCTGTTTGGCGTCAATTTTGTCATTTTGAGGATAGTTTCGGGGGTGCATAGGAGTAAAGCTAATATGTGTGATAGGACGGAGGAGAAGTTCAAGGAATTGTTCAAGGAAGCAGGGCTAAACATTGTGAGGACGGAGTTACAGCGAGGGTTTCCCAGGGAGTTGTATCCCGTGAGGACGTGGGCTCTACAGCCTATGATCTAAGAGGGATGTATGGTCATATATCAAGAGATATCGATAATAAATATGGGACGAGTAATGAAAAGGAAGTCTGGTGGGTAAACTGTTTGCTAAATACGGGAAAAAAACCGGAAGTGAGGGTTGTCATTGCAAATAATGATGAATACTAACAACCCCAAACATTCGCAGTCCAATAAGTTGTATGGCCAATTACTGTCTGCGTCGTGCCAAAAGTCCCATCAAAGCTGCCATATTTATAGTGAACCTCCCCAGTAGCCAAGTAAATACCAGCTTGGTAGGCCCCCACGCAACTCAAATAAACCCAGGTGTCATAGCCGTTGTTTATAATCCCGAAGAACTGGTCCGTGATCGCGCATTTCTGACTGCCATTATCTGTCAAAGCGGCATTTATACGCTGTGCATCTGAACGTGGCGGGCATTAGTAAACGCGATTAGCTTTTTTGGGAGGATCATGTACCCAGGTTGAAGTTTAGAGAGAATTGAACGCAAGCAAGGGCTGGTGTGGCAATGGCGACGAGACTGAGAAGGGAGAGATGTGATAACTTCATGTTGTCCGAGGGAAGACAGTAGTTGCTGAAGCTGTTGGCTGTGTAGAATGTAAAGATTTGCCCAACGAGCCGGATGGTACTTCTATATGTATGATGCGGCTTAACTATGAATATATTAGCTTGGCGAATGGGCTAGATTGGCTTATTCGTGGAATATATGTGCTATCAACATCCTAGTAACTTATAAAAGGCAGTTTTGTATGTTGTGCAGCCTATTATAGGTTCGGTTAGTTGCTTAAATCTGACACCGCCAATCCGTTTCCATGTCACGAAGGATCCTTCGCATCCTACGCATCCTCACACAAGGTAACATCTACATATCTATCCTGACCGTGATTATTTGGTTGGTGACGATAACAAAGTCTTGCAATAATACATGGTACCTTAGCTTGATAGTAGTCTTTACGTGATGCTCCTGTAGAATTATTGGGTTCAAGAATATCGACAGCCTTAAATGCGGAGGTCGGTGCGCCATTGCGGGGTAGCTCATACTTTCCCCAATTCAAAGCCATGAAGATAAGGCGCGCCAGGAACACGGCAGCTGCGAATTCACACTTATCTCTAGCGTGAGGCAAAGTTTAGATAGACTTAGTAGACTCAGTACTAATTAACATAGAGACTAATGCGACATTGATGACGAGATACCACGTGACCCAACTCTAATAACTACGACAACGCTAAAAGTTATATCATACTCATAGTTTTCATATCTCAGACTGTCCAGACGACTCCAACCTATAACGCATCTACACCCTCGGAAGGTTGCCGAGACTCGAGTGCTGCTCTTGCGGCATTTTACGAGAAGCATGAACAGCCCGTCTTGGCAACGGTCACCCCTACGATCCCAAGCAAAGTGGCGCGAGATCAAGCTCTACTGAGAGTACACCACATTTAACCACCCATCGTTCGAAGCAAATTTGAGCCAATTTAGTCTGCTCTTAGCTCTTACCGCCATTAGTATCTGCCGATAGGACTCCATTGCTCCAGACTCAACCTGAATTCCCTCCCGTGCCACCTATTTCATCCATATAAATCGGCAATCCCGCAAACTTGGCGGCGCCAAGTCAGCCAAGTCAGCCAAGATGGCTTGGCCAACCCCGCGTCTAGTGGGTTACAATGCCAATATAGGAAGGAGGAATGAGAACGTGATACGGATGGACATGTCAGCGACGATCAGGATGTTGGATGCGGGGAAAGGCGACACCGATCGGAGACATCGAGTGCGGGGAAAAGATGAGCGTTGAGTGATGTTGAGTGATATTTTGTTATAAGTTGTAGATATTTCCCGCGCATAATTTTGCCGATCTCTAAGACATTTCCCCAGCCTTTTCTTCACGTATCTGATATTTTTATTACCTTCCCTTCCAACCATGTCTGAAATCACCGGTGAACCTGCCGAGCCTATCCCTCACGGGATATGGGCAACGGCAAAACAGTCATTCTGGGATTTATTTATATGGAAGCAACGCACTGAGATGGTAAACGAGTACGGAGAAGTGCGGTATGAGTGGCAAGCTCCGCCACCACTGCAAAACCCGATCACACTCTTTGGATCCCTTGGAATGCGTGGCTGGGCAATGTTCCTAGTCGGCCTGTTCTCATGGATGGCTGACGCCTTTGATTTTCATGCCCTTTCCATTCAGACTGTGAAATTGGCCGACTACTACGGCGAAACGAAAACGAGTATCACCACAGCCATCACTCTCACGCTCTTACTTCGTTCGGTCGGCGCGGCCATCTTTGGCCTCTTCGCAGATCGGTATGGACGCAAATGGCCGCTGGTTGTGAACATGATCATCCTCGGCATCCTACAAATCGGTACCATCTATAGTGGGGAATTTTCACACTTTCTCGCCGTACGAGCGGTGTTCGGCCTTTTCATGGGCGGTGTATATGGGAGTGCCATTGCGATGGCTCTAGAAAACTGTCCCGTGGATGCCAGAGGTCTTATGTCTGGAATTCTGCAACAAGGTTACTCGATGGGCTATGTTTTTGCCGCTTGCGCCAACCTCGGGGTTGGTGGTTCGACAAATTCTTGGAAGACGGTGTTCTGGATTGGTGCTGGCCTCTCGACAGCTGCCGGCCTGATCCGCATCTGTTTCCCAGAATCGCAACAATTCATCGATGCGAAGAAGGATGGGCATAAGCATATTACCCCCGCTGATTTCTGGCGGGACACAAGACTCATGCTTGCCAAAGAATGGAAGATGGTGATCTACTGCGTTTTCCTCATGTAAGACCTGTACCATTGCCTTTTGCAACTTCCACTAACAAGCATCACAGGGTCTGGTTCAACTTCTACTCCCACACCTCCCAAGATAGTTATACAACCTTCATGCGCACTGGCAAAGCCCTCGACAACTCTGCCGCGTCGCGCGCCTCCATCATCATGAAAGTCGGCGCCTGTGTCGGTGGTACCATCCTGGGATACCTCTCCCAATTCGTCGGCCGCCGTCGCACAATCATCGCGGCCGCTCTCGTCTCCATGGTCTTAATCCCCGCTTGGATCCTGCCGAACACTGAAGGCTCACTTTCCGCCTCCGGATTCTTCATGCAATTCTTTGTCCAAGGCGCTTGGGGCGTCATCCCAATCCATCTCAACGAGCTATCGCCGCCCGCATTCCGCAGTAGTTTCCCGGGACTTACGTACCAGCTTGGTAACATGATCAGTAGCCCTAGCGCGCAGATTGTGAATGCATTGTCGGAGAAGATAAACATCACAGGCATTGAGGGGAAGCCGGTGCCGGCCTATGGACCTGTGATGGGTGTTGCGACGGCGATTATTGCGATGGGGATTGTGCTTACGACGATGGTTGGGCCGGAGAAGAGAGGGAGACACTTTGAGTTGGCGAAGGTTGCGGGAGCGGAAGTAGAGCCTGTGAAGGATGTAGAGAGTGCGGAGTTGGAGGAAGTGGAGACTAGGGATCAGAAGACGAAGGAGATTTCCGGGTAGGTGTTTGCGTCGGCAAGGGGCTCAGATTCCACGATATGTCTATTAGCACGATTGATAGTATTAAGCCATTGAATTACAAGCTTGTTTATGACAGATAGGACGGGATGACTAATTTCCTTGGGTCTGTAGTCGTATGTGTCAGTCTCTATTATAACGCATACTATATACTATGGCTCTCCTCGGGAGCATTGCTTCTCACAAATATTGCACGCGACGCAGTGTGATTATTTATGTTCGCTTTAGTAGCGAATATAAGGAGAAAAAAGTCTTGCAAAGTTAATGTAATTAATAATAGTATTATCTACGTTCCTCCGCCTTAGAATGTTATTCAATTAACTTTTCTCCGCCTTAGCATATAATCAATCCTCTCGTCTCCATGTTGGATATTCATCAATCTACAACAAACCCGCAAGAACGACGACACCAGCCAAGCCAACCATCACGCTGGCGCCCATATACGACGTTGCGGCCGCCGCGTTCGGGTGTGGTCCATCAGTTCCCGGAGGAGAGGTTGTACCTGGCCCGCCGCCACTTGGAGTGGGCGGCACAGGGGGGCCACGAGTGAAGGTGGTGTTTGGGTACACTGGGCATGCGGTGACATATACGGTGACTTTGACTATTAGCCTCGTCTGCAACAGAAGGGGAATAACTTACCAGTGCTACCTGGTGGTGGCTGCGATGGGTTGGTGAGGGCTGTCGACTGTAGTCCGTCTTCTGGACCCCGTGTTGGGTTGGTGTAGATGGTGGTGTAGGTTGACGGCTCTGCGCTGCGTGTTGGGTTGGTATAGATGGTGGTGTAGGTTGACGGCTCTTCGCTGCGTGTTGGGTTTGTGAGGATTGTCGAAACAGTCGCCTCCTCTTGTCCCCGTGTTAGATTTGTGAGGATTGTTGAGACGGTCGACTGCTCTACCGCCCGTGTTGGGTTCGTGTAGATAGATGGTTGAAACGGTCCCTTTCACTTGCTCGTCAGGGGTGTGGTGGGCAGCGACGATGGCCACGAGAGGGAGGAGTGCGAGGATCTGCATCGTTGCGGGTATGTTTATATATGAACGGTTTTTTTGGAAGGGGTATTGACGAGAGAGCAAGGCAAAAGCAAGCGACGGTATGAGAACGACAGTAAGTGTGATAACGAACGTATGTGTATAAGGCAATAGAGGATGAACAATAGAACAGAAGGAAAAATGGATACTTATAAGTCGACCACACACGTCTAGACGGTCGTGACAGGTGCCTTAAATTAGCTAGAACACAAACAAACATCTCGTAACGCCCCTTCAGTTAATATTGCGACATTATGGCAGGCCGTAATAGTGGCATGGCGACATGGATGCCGATGTGTCACGGCAATACGAGCCTATAAGCGTTGCCTCACTCTCGGCCATGAAGCACATCGTAGGCTATGAATGCGGGAATCCTGGAATTTCAAGGACCCACGATCACGGCAGCCACAGTTGGATAAGCTCGTATGGCCATTATGAGGATATGAACAGTGTTACAATTGTGCAGCGGATGTTGCGAGTTGATGTGGCTCGTGTTGGTGCGAATGACGATGCCGCCACCACTTATGATTGGGCGGCGGCGCGGCGAACGCCTTGATGCGACGCTCGGCATGCTTAGATATGACCGGAGTTCCTGTTTGGTGCTGTGACAAGAATATGACAAAAATGGCAAGGTAGGTGATAAATGTCTGTATAGTCTCCCTCCCCGCCCCGCGTTTTGTCGCCACGGTCAGGACGTCTGTCCATGTCAGCAATACACCTGTCAACGCACAATTAAACAGAAGACGAGGCATGATGGCTCCAAATAGCCGCTGTATTGCCCAAGGCTACGTAAATTCATAGATAGGTTGGAATTGTGCTCGACTACTATAGACCCAGTGCTCCATTTGGTGCGTCGCACCGTAAAACCAGCCTGCAATGAATGCTCTCTGCCACAAAACTCAGCACCCCAATATTCTAAAGCAACCCCTAGTAAGTAAATCCGGTTTCAAAGCTTCGGCTTCGGCTCAAACTCCTCCTATTCTGGCTCGCGTTTGTCTCCCTCCTCCCTCCGCTACGCGCAGCCAGGCCCCTTGCAGCCTCTAAACCTTCAATGGGGCCATCTTCCGCAAGTCTACTTGCCATATACGCCGCTATAAACGCGAAAATACCACCCGCAGCTAGCGACGCGGGCATACTCATATCGCCCGGAGTCCCTCGCGGCTTCTGGAGGAACTTAAATATCAGGGACGAGCCGAGAGTAGCAAGGACTTGAGGCGCAGCGATAGAGACGTTGTGGATGCCGAGGATGACACCTGCCTGATCGCCGTTGTCATCGCGGGATAGCGGGTCGACTCGTCCGCCTGAGGCTACGTTCAGTGCCTGTGCGCGGCGAAGGGCATCCCGCTTGGAGATTTCCGCTGAGATGATGGCGAAGGGTGCCCAGATAGTGAGTGCCCATGGTATACCGACGATTCCAACGACAATGGTAGCGATGGTGGGATTGGGAACTATGGGGGTAGAGAACATACAGAGGCCGAACATGATCAAGCTAATGGTCCACGCACGGCGCAGAGAAAGCCATGGGATAACGAGACGTTCGAGGAAGCGGTCCAAACGAGTAGTGTAGCTTGATGATGAGCTTTGTGAATGAATACTTTGGGTTACTTGACCGGCGGACGGGACAAACGGGGCATCGTAGGTTGGAGCAATGAAGAACGGAAGGAAGACGTTAGCAGCCAACGATACACTGGCCCATACGAGAAGAGAAAAGGTGCCAATGCGAGTACCTTTCTCATACAGGCGGTCGATTTCTTCCGGGGTTAGGTCTGGGTTGGCTTCAACAAATGGCTCAACATAGAGTTCTGCCACCCATGTTGATAAGTAGAATAGGAATCCAAACCATCCGATCCAGGCAAAGAACTGAACCTCGCAGACCTTGCGAGTTTGTGGTGGTAGGCTCTTGATCGAGCTAAAGACGCCCTTAAAGAAGGAAACGACTCCTCCCTTGTCGCGAAGAGGTGGACCTTCTTCACGTGGGTCTCTCTCTTTAATAAAGATGATACTAATCGCCACAGTAATCGAAAGGCAGATACTCGCAATTACGCACAGTATCTTGAATTGGGTATCTCCAAAGAACCACATATACCTTGGGAGGTTAATGTAGCCAAAGCAGTACCCAATTATGTTTCCGATTCCAGTCATTCGGCTTCCCATGGCGTTTGCCGCCTCTGTCGCTGGGTTAGCAACAACAACCGGTGAGATACGAAGAAGCCATACCTTGTTGATGTGTGGGGGCACAATCGACCATAAAAGCTCTAATGGCGGCTTGGACTGCAGGATGTTAGAAGCGCCGAGTAGAATTAGCGGTAATAGCTTACTTGTATTGATAGCAAAGTCCAAAACGTAGACGAAAAGGACAGCAACGACGATGGTGGTTACTTTCACACCAGGGTCATCCTTCTTGGCCCCGAAAATGCCTAGAAATCCACCAACTACTTCTTTCGTCCAGGCCAAGGCTAGAAGGGAAACTATCGTTGCCGCTGCTCCCCCAAGGATAAACGGCTTTCGCTTGCCCCATGGAATCCTGCAGTTATCACTCCGAACGCCGACATACGGTTGAACTAGAGTTCCAGACAGCGGCCCGGCAATCCATACCAAAGCCATCAAAGACTTGCTCAGTCCAAGCGATAGCAGGTATGGTGAGCCATTGGATAATTCCACGGACCATGCTATTTGTAACCCCCCAAGACTTATCGTTAAAATGATAAGGTACCAAACACTCTTGGTGACTTGGTAGTCGTCATGGTGATCCAGGGCGGTACTATCATCCAGCAAGCCATCTCCTTCGTCTTCGCTCTGCGTGGCTCGGAGGAGAGGAGACTGTTCGTTTGCTGGGTTCCCCGCCCGATCAAATGACACCTTGTGCGGCGAACTGTTGGCTATCCCTGAAGCATCCGAACTGTTACGTTCTGAATCAGGCGCTAGTTCTGGATCGGTTCTCTCTCTGCCTTGAGGTGGTGATTTCCCATCTGACAAGCTCATCTGCTCAAGCTGTATATTATCCGACACTGTGTCGATATTTAGACCCTCGCCTGGATTATGTATGCCTGTAATATCGCACGGAAAACTGAACGCAAAACGTTATGAGGACAGTATGTATATGATTTCGAGTTAATCGTGGGAATGGTCTAAAGCGACATCACTTGTGGCGGGGTCGTCGAGGACACAACACCAGTTGGTCAAATAGTTGGGTTTAAATCGACAGGCTCCCTAAGAATGTAAGCGGGGAGCGTGTACGAGCGGGCTATATAATGTTGAAGCCAATTACCTTGAACAGAGCTGACTATTGTCGTTCAGAGACGAGGGGGCTCAGGACATCACGAGGGCAGCTTGGACAGCCTGGACAGCTTGGACGGCTGAGATGTCTCGGATGTGGGTGTGACAGAGCCGGCGACAGTATGTACATGCAAAGGTGTAAATTCTATTTCAAGTATGCGCTGAATGACGGGTATGAGTTTATACAGTCTGTAGTTACAGTATGCAGAAGAGGAGGAGGAAAGCAAACAGAGAGTATGCGTTCTGTGAGGCGACGGAACTCGAGGGCCCATGACGACCACTGCCTATCATCGTCATTCAGGTCCAATATGGCCGTGCGACAGAGACCAATTGTGCAGACGTGTTACCAGCGGCTAGCGGTTAGCGGTTAGCGCAAGCCGATTGGCGGCTACTAACCCCCCCCCAGCCACTAGTACCTTCGGACCATAATAATGCCGACCTTGGAGCTGTCGCAATCTGTACAATTCCACCTGCAACCCCAAGGGATATCGTGAAGACCTCATCTTCGACTTTCTCAAGCCCATTCATCCTAGGATATATATGGTGCTTTCTCTCACCATTCTCAGCTCACAGTTGAGCGACGCTATCGTCACCCCACGAGCCGCAAGTTCTTGCTCAATAGGGGACCTTCGAGTCGCCTAAGGTCCACCGCGGAGGCATATATTTACATCCCAAGACTGCCAAGCATGGTTGCCGCTGCTGCGACCTACCTGCTACACGGCCTACTCAGTATGATTGCTAAGCAATATGATATACTACATGTTCATGCTAATAATGCTTCCTCACAGAGCGCCAGGATGAAGGCAACGACCCAGATGGTTAGTTACGTGTCTTTGCCCGCTTCCTGAGTTTGTATCTAACTCATTACCAGAACCTCCTCCTGCCCAAAGGGAGATATCTATGTCATGGGCCCTCTTCATCCTCATAAGCCTCCTCATCATCGCCTTGTTCACGTCATACCTGCTTCAAACCCGAAAGGTGCAAGCCGTCCACGAAACTGTCATATCGATTTTTGGTGGAATGACTGTGGGGTTGATCCTGAGAATCACCACCGGGACATCGATACAGAACCTCGTTACCTTTGACTATCTATTATTCTTCAACCTGCTCCTGCCGCCTATTATCCTTGCGTCGGGATATGAGCTACACCAAGCCAACTTCTTCCGGAATATAGGCACCATCTTGACTTTTGCATTTGCCGGAACCTTCATCTCAGCCGTTGTTCTTGGATCAATTCTCTGGCTATATACCCGGATACCATTAGAGGGCTTTGATATCTCCTTCCTGGAGGCCATATCTGTCGGGGCTACGCTATCTGCCACTGATCCAGTCACCATCCTTGCCATCTTCAATACCTACAAAGTTGATCCGAAACTTTATACCATCATTTTTGGCGAGTCCATATTGAACGATGCTATTGCAATTGTTCTGTTTGAGACAGCTCAGAAGTATCAGGAGGTTGGCCAAAAGGTTACTTTGGGACCCCTCAGTATCATCGAGGGTATTGGAATTTTCTTGGCCGTTTTCTTTGGCAGCCTCGTAATAGGGGTTCTCATTGGGGTTGCTACTGCTCTAGTTCTGAAGCATACCTACGTGCGGCGATTCCCCAAGATTGAGTCTTGCTTAATTTTTCTGATTGCCTATGCGAGCTACTTCCTTTCCAATGGTCTCCATATGTCTGGTAAGTCGCCTGCATGTCGGTATACTAGCTTATTTCTAACACAGTCTAGGCATTGTGAGTCTGTTATTCTGTGGCATAACTCTAAAGCACTATGCCTACTACAATATGTCGCGCCGCACGCAGCTCAGCACCAAGTACATCTTCTCCGTGCTGGCACAATTGTCAGAGAATTTTATCTTCATCTATCTCGGTATTACCCTATTTACGGAACCTTCGTTGCAGTTTAAGCCTCTCTTTATTATCGTCACGGTCTTCGGCATCTGCGTTGCGCGATGGGCCGCTGTCTTTCCACTATCAAAGCTCATCAATTGGTTCATCCGCTACCGAGCCCGTCGCCGCGGCAGAATGGACGCACCTGATGAGCTACCCTACAATTACCAAGCCATGCTCTTCTGGGCCGGCCTTCGCGGCGCTGTTGGCGTCGCCCTCGCCGCCGGCCTAACTGGCAATAACGCATCCGCCCTCAAGGCCACCGTCCTCGTCGTTGTCGTCCTAACCGTGATCATCTTTGGTGGCACCACAGCGCGCATGCTCGAGATACTCGGCATCCGCACCGGCGTCGTCGAGGAGATTGACAGTGATGACGAATTCGACATTGAAGCCGTCACTGGCGCCTCCGGCCCCTATTTCGCCCGAGGTGGTGGCAGCGCGATTGGGAACTTCCCAAAGCGCCGCTCCAGCGTTCAGCTCGACAATGTCGGTCGCCCCGCGAACGGTGCTACAAGGCGCATCTACGCGTCTGGTAACTCGAGCCCGGCAGCCCGTGAACAGAGCCTCAGCAGGACCAACTCAGCCTTGGGAGGCACTATCGGGCGCCACGGCTCTGACCAGGAACTGCTGCGCGCTCCGCTGTCCGACGACGACGAGAGCGACTCGGATCTTCCTCCCGCCGCGCGACGGGCGGCGCGGCCGGAAGGCTCGTCGAGCGCGTCGGAGGGCTTGGGGCTTCTTAATCCCGAGATCTATCCTACGAGCGGAGTGACGGCGGAGCGGACGCCGAGCGCCGGGTTCGTGGCGGGGCTAGGCAACACCGTCACGGGTGCGGGTGCGGCTATGAGTAGTTTGCTGAGCGGGACGTCGGAAGATCATGCGGCGTGGTTTAAGCAGCTGGACGAGGGCTTTATTAAGCCGAAGTTACTGTTGGATGGGGGGAGGCCGGGGAATGGGGGTGGGAGCGGTGGTGCGTAGAGAGTGATCTGTTTATTGGAGAATAATGTTGTAGTCTATTGTTGGCTTTAGTGTTGTTTCTGGAGACTGACGATACCTTTGTTTGAGTGGCCGCTGGCGGATGAAGGAGATAGGTGTGTTGTATGATACTGATGAGCATAGCTGGCGTTTGGTAGATGGTTACTGCCCACTGGTGTCAGCCAATGGCCTGAGTGCGTGCATTTTCTTCGTATGCTTGGTATTCATGTCATGTACGCATCTATATGCTTTGTTACTATATACACCTTTTCTAGAAATATCGTGGGCACCCTCCTCTACCACCACGGTCCCAAAACGGCATCAGCCAGGCCGCTCCACGCTCACAGAACCTGGTGTAAGCCCACCGCGTCCAGCTGCGAGGCCCCTCCTAACCCTCCTTCAGCCCACCGGGAATCCTCCTCGGGAATCTGGATTTCGCCGGTCCGGTTCGAAGTTGTTGGAGAGGGGAAGAATCCGTGACACACATCGGTTCCAAATAAGCTGCCCAGCCTACTCCAACCTCGAGCAAAGGAAAAAGTGGTTACAACGATTTAGTGCCTATGTATATAATTGTAAATGTAAAGGTAACTACAAGTGATTCATTTTCCAAGTGATTCATTTTCCCAGCGATCAACGCTCAAAACCCATCATTCACTCTATCTAATCAAGTCCAGGGCAGTTCTCAGAAGTAGTAGAAGTGATAGCAGAGTACGGGGAAGGATCAGTCCAGATCAGGTTGAACCTATTACGCATGTAAGAATTCTGCTCATAAGAGTGTCAAAGCGCAATATAGAAACTTACGAAGCACTTGGGTAGGAAGGGGCGTTGCTGTCACCCAGGGCATCCACAATATCGGTCAGGGCATCGTGCTCCCAGCAGATCAGAATATTTCCACTACCAGTGTAGTTATTCACAACCTTGGTGACCCACTTCTGGTCGTCACGGTCGCAGGAGGTGTCAACGGTGATGCCAAGGTCGGTAGCAAGGGGCTGTACTGTTGCGAGCGGGCGAGCGCGGGACCCATCTGATTCAATTAGCACTGCCGAAATGCCTATGATCATTTCTTGGGCTGGACGGGAACCATACCAGAGTCTGGGGTCATAGCCATAATGTAGCCGATGTTGTAGGAAGATGATCTTCCGAACACGTTACGCAGGCAGTGAGCACGCTGGAGACCTTGGGCATTGAGGCCATTGCCGCTGTCAGGCTTCTCACCATGACAGATCAGGTATACGGTGCTCTTTGCGGCCACGGCCGGGACCAGCAAAAGTGGGAGATAGTTGAGGAGTTGCATGGTGAATGATGGATTGTCTAAAAGATTTGGAGATGAGCTTAGGACTTTTTATTACGTCTCATTCTTGGCTGGATCAAGCTTCTTTATAGCCCCCCGAGACACCCTCAACATGGCAACATGACGGACGAAATGCCAACCCCGCAGTTTTTAAATATCCGTGATCACCGACTGATCGTCGGGCTGCCCCATGATCTTATCCAACAGTATGATCTGAATGGCACACGCGATGCAGGGCTGAGGGACGGTGAAGGACTGTTCTGGCATCGAACATTAGTGGCGCCTTAAAGAAGAAACTTGAATATGTCGGTCTTCCAGTCGTGTTCATGTCGTGCATACTAGTACGTCTAATCTCCGGATCGCTGCGGGGGGACAAGCTTGTTAGGGATTATGGCGAACTTTGTTAGGGATAAATGGGGAACACAGCGTTCCACACCTAAAAACGGGTGATAATATCTTGTATCCCTTAGAGGCACTTAAATTAAATCCTAAATATAAAGCTCTAGTTACTACAGCGCTTTATATCCTAAGGAATTGCTCCCTTTAGGAACCTTTATACTAGTAGGTAGTAAGAAACACCTACTAAATAAACTTACTACTACCTACTTTAGAATGCTTTAGTCTCCCATTTTCAACTTGTTATAGAGCTGCCACTACTTTACTATTTAAACACAGCTATAGTTCTAACAACCTTTAACACTTGCTATAATAAATAAAGCATCTAACTAGCCATAAGCTTAATTTCTTTCCTAAGCCATTCTTCCTACTAGCTCTCTAGTTGCATGACTGTTATAGAGGTTCCTTGCTCCTGCTAGTTGTCATTTATCTAGTTGTAATATTCCTATAGGTTGTCTCCTTAATCGTCTGCTAATACTTATCGTAGGACCTTATAGAGTGAGTTCTTATAGATGCTTTTAATTATGGAAATCTTTCTATCTCTATCTAGTTCTTGCTAAATCCCCTTAATCTTATTATGCATAAACCTAGCTATGTCCTTTACAATTCCCTTGCATTATGAATTCATAGGTTGCTTTAGCACTAGTTTATTATACGTTTCTTACTTAGAGTTTGTAAGGGACTTAGCCTCTAATTCCTCTTTAGAGCTTTTGCCTTTAGGCATGCTATCACCATTTGTTCCCTAGTCTTACTAGCCTTAGAATGTAGCTTTTAACTGTCCTTGCTAAGTGGCGTTAAGTTGTTTACTAAACTTGTGTTTACTATTCCCTTTCTTTTATAAGGATGCCTCCTTACTTATGGTAGTTGCAGGTAGTGTAAGGATGCCTCCTTACTACAACATTTAAGGGACTAGGGTTAGGGGTGTTATAGACTAGTTGCAACGTCACATGTTAGGCACAAAGGCAATTAGCTAAGTTAGACCTAATACGGATATTTAAAGGGTAGGAAGCTATAAGCTACCCCTTTATCTTTTTTGTATCCTTTATAGTAGACCTATAGGATTATACTAACTCATATCTAACTTGCACTCCTATATGCAACTACTTGTGATATAGTGCCCTATGTCCTTACATCTTTAGCTGTCTACAGTCCCTAGCTATGTAGCTAGGTTTATTATAGTTAAAACAAAGTCTTTCCTTAAACTGTTTCTCCTTCTAAGGGTCATAGGGCTGTCTAGGTTTAAATGTGGCATTAAGTTCTATAGGATCTAACTAGCAGTTATCCCTTAGATGATTGTCTCTTCTACAGCCTTCGTTCTTCTAATACTTATTGTACCTTCTAGGTCTATTATAGGTTTGCTTTTCCTTCTAAAACTTATACAGTTAATTGTTAATTTAGACTGTATGTTTAATTAGCAACACTATGTCTATTAGCTGATTTTCTATTTAGGCAAGTTCTATATAAACGTAGCTCTTTAGACTATAATAGTAGTGGCTAAGGAGTACATTAGTATCTTATTTAGTTTAGTTTCTATATCTCTAGAATTCTATAGCATATATAAGGGTGCTACTAGTCTACTTTAGTTAAAGCAGATAGTCTTTAGCAGTCTTAACCTTATTAATATTACTAAACATATAATGGATTTCCTTCTAAAATCCTTTCTAGTTTCTAAACATAGACTATGTTGTGGCTATGCTTCCACACATGTTGTAAGGATGCCTCCTTACTTAGGGTAGTTGCGGGTAGTGCAGGGATGCCCCCTCACCACGACATTTAAGGGACTAGGGTTGGGGGTGTTATAGACTAGTTGCAACGTTACTGTTAGGCATAAAGGCAATTAGCTGAGTTAGACCTAATACGGATATTTAAGGGGTAGGAAGCTAAAGCTCCCCCTTTATCTTTTTTGTATCCTTCGTAGTAGACCTATAGGATTGCACTAACTTATATCCAACTTGCACTCCTATATACAACTACTTGTGATATAGTGCCCTATGTCCTTACATTATACAACAAAGATCACGCCTGCTAGGGACAGCCGTACTTAAATAATATCCTACAACCAAACGACTTAGGAGAACTGTTGAAACATCACCACACCGACTGCAACTCAGTGCCGTTTTAAAGTAGAGACCTAACGACTTTAAATAGCTGTGATTCCTAAGATCTCACAGACAGCTAGTAGATTAGGGT
>KV459477.1:751-30645 GCA_001662645.1 Pseudogymnoascus sp. 03VT05
AGCCTTCCTGTTCTGCTGTAACAGTTAATTAGTTTTTGTGAATTAGCTGAAATATCACGTTATAGAGGTATACTACAGTTACATGCACTAAGCTTGTTGTGGCTTACAGCATAGATCTTTGCTACAGCTTAGGCACTTAGCTTTAGGTCATTTTGCATAGCTTAAAGGGCTAAAATAATACTCCTTTCATTGTCTTTGTAAGGCATCATTTATTGTGGAGAAATTATGTGTTTTGTAGAGTTATTACATTAGCTCATTTTAGTGTTGGTTTCACTTGTCTGTTGGTTTCACTATACATGTACGTTAAGGCTATTCTAGTATTATATAAGTAGATTATTATATAACATTATATAGAAGTAAATGAAATATATAGTTATATAGTAAGTACTTCTTATTATAGTTAAATTAGTAAACTATATAATAGCAAGTAGGGCATAGTTTTTAGCATCCTAGCTCACCTTAGTTTAGCACCTCTACTTTAGGTTTAGCAGCATTCTTTTCTAGTTTAGCATGCTTAGTTTAGGCATTACTGCCTACTAATCTACACTATGCTGCTTTTCCTTAACCTTAGAAGTATAAGTAGTTGCTGCCCCCTACTCCTCTATCTACACTCTCCTTCCTTCCTTTCTAATATACACTTTCAGCTCTAGCCTACACTGTCTACACCTTCTTAGCTACACTACCCCCTTCTCTACCTACTAATTTTACAGCATGTAACTAGATCTGTTAAATGCTCTAGCTCTAACCCACCTTTAACCTCCTTAAAGTCATTATATACCTATCATTCTGTTGTTTTAGCCTTTTATAAGATATAAGGCATTTAGCTAGGCTGAAATTAGCTAGTTCTTAGTAATAGGGCAATAGTAACATGCTAGTAGGCTGTCTAGAGCAATTTCTACTATCTGTCCCCACTTAAATTCTAACACCTACATTAGACGTCATTACTTAAATTTAGTAGGAATCTATATTACTAAGCGTTGTAATATCTAGGATCCCCCTAATAGGTGTTTTTTAACTACTAATAATGTCTTGTCTCTTATAACTAATATTAGGCTATAACATTATGAATTCTAGTAGACCTTAATAAAGTGTAGGTATTATTATAGTTAGATTAGGGCAGATAGAACATATAATAAGGAATGATTCTTACTTATATATATAGGAATGTAGCTTAGCTAATAGCAAAAACACTATACAACAGTAACAACAATGATAATAGGTTAGGTAAGGTTGCTATAACACCTTAATTATGTTATGTCTATAAAGTAAGGGTTTAATATAGGCTAATTAGGGTTAGATGAAGGAATTAGGAGAAGGAGCTAAGGCATGTTACCTACTAAGATTAAAAAATGTTGCTATTGAATTTGTTTCTCTACTTTTAAGCTACTTAAGACTTTAGCATGCTTGTTAATAAAGGCTTAAGATGTAAGGAATAGTCTATTTTTGTTAATTACTCCTTACCTACCTATACATAGGCAAAGGCTCTAATATAGGCTTAGTCTTAGAGTTGCTAATCTGCTTTATAGCTAAAGCAGTGCTACTTTAGGGCAGTAAAGCTTAGCCTCTATAGACAGATCACTAAGCCTAGTGTTATTTTCACTAGAGTTCCTACTAATTTAATTTAGGATGTAGCCTTTATAGCTATTAATCTAGAAGATTAGCATATATAGGATGATTATACCATCTAGCAACCTTATACATAATGCTAAAAGTAGGTAAAGCAGTTAGGTGACTGCTATAGGTGTTCTATAGGCTAGATTCTAGGCGCTAGCCATAGCTTACAAGTATATATAGGATAGGTGTCCCTTAGTAGATTATAAGTCTATAGATCTCCCCTATATTAAAGTTTAAGATGACTTCTATTTAGTAGGACAGCTAGTAATTTTATTAACTACTACGTCCTATAGCTATACTACCTTTAACATTTTAGCTACCTTTATATCTATAACTAGGTGTTAGTTTAACTCACTTTTAACTATCTATAGCTAGTGCTAATTTTAAAGGGGTTAAGAGGACAATTACGCATAATGTAGCCTAGATTACATGTCATCTAGTTTAGACAAAGCAGAACTACCTCTTAATTAACGTTAACCCTAATCTCTACTAGGAATAGGGGGTATATGTCCGTTTTTCTTTATAACAGCAACAGCTGACTAAATGTAGAAACTACGCAGTCTATTTGATACAGTGGAGATGTAGACGTCAGCGATGTAGAGATAGAGTTTCCTTCTATTAAAGAACTCCTATTACTAGATATAAACGGCAGCCTTAGCAGCGTCCGCAGAAACGTGACAGGTTTAGATAAACAGAAATGGGGTACAAGCTAGGGTGAGTAGCCGGAAGCCTCTAGTAATTGCAAAGCACGTTGCTCATGTCTTTCAGATGAGCCTATCCTCCTGGACAGTGATGTGGGCGACAGTAGAGTGCTGGACGATGCTGAGAGGGAGATCCTAGTAGATCTCTCCGGTTCTCAAGCTGCACTAAGTGATGCAACGATACAGACAACTACGACAAAGGTGAATGACGTGCTGTTGCTTGCCTCTCAAAACATGACCAAGCTTGAGACACAGGGTCTATGCGGTTTGGGTAGTGTTCAGGGATAAGGGATAGGTAATAATGACAGTAATAGTAGGGATAGGAATAAGTAACAGTGACAGTAGGGATATAAATGAGTAATAGTAACAGTAGGGATAGGAACGAGTGACAGTAATGGTAGGGATAGGAACGAGTAATAGTGATGGTGGGGATAGGAACGAGTGACAGTAACGGTAGGGATATAAACGAGCGATAGTAACAATCTACGTAATTTTGTAAGATAGAGAAGATGGCAATCATATTATAGCACAGACACTCGAATAATTTGAAAAACTCCATTTAAGCAAAAAGGTATCTCTAGTCTAAAACACAACACATCACAAACTCTGCTTCCCCCTCGTCTCAATTGGCAATCCCAACATTGCAACCAACGCGGCAAACATAAGACCACCGGCTGCGTAAATCGGCGCCTTCGGGTTCCCACTCGCCGCATAGATGGCGACGATCGGCGCGCAGATTCCGGCGATGCGGTTGAGGAAACTGGCGATACCAGAACCGGTCCCGCGGCTCGGCGCTGGGAAGACCTCGGGCGTGTAGGCATATAGCACACCGTACATGATGTTCTGGAAGAATGACTCGATGCAGGTGAAGATGAGCTGGAAGTCGGGTTTGGTGCTGATGGTGAAGAGGAACAAGCAGATGCCCGTGAGGAGGGTCGCAAAGGCCATCGTGCCCTTGCGGCCGACGTACTTGATGTTGACGGTGTAGCAGGCGATGATGGAACCGGGGACACCGCAGATGGAGATGATGGCGTAGTTGCGGTAGACAATGTTGGTGGGCGTGGGAGGAGCGTTGGGGTCGACGCTCGTAAGGTACTGGGTCAGGAAGGCATTGAACAGGGGATATCCCATTCCGATCGCGGTCCAGCAGAACCACAGGAGGCCAGTGTTGATACCGAGGCGCTTGTAGGCGAAGAGCGGGGCGATGCGCTTGGTGGAGAACTTCTCGGCCTGGCGCTTGACAATATCCATCGTGGAGAGCTTCTGGTCTGGGACCTCCTCCATGCTGCCTCCTATGGCGTCGAGAACCTCCTCGCTGATCCACGTCTTGGACTTGTTCTTGTAGGCAATGCCTCTGACGACGGCGACGGCCTCGCGTTGGCGGCCACGGCTGAGCAGGAACTTTGGTGACTCAAACAGGTGGAAGAAGAAGAAGCGGCAGATGAACATGGCAAAGGTGAAGGCGCCCATGGAGAAGTTGAGATATCTCCAGCCCATGTTCATGCTCTTGGTACAGCACGCCTCGCCCGGGCTGACGGTGTGGCAGGCAGACAACGACTGGTCGCAAGAGTAGTTTGGGATGAAGCCCCAGGCGAAGAGCGATCCGATCAGCTGGCCAACGGGCCAGAAGACGCTGAGCATGGTGAGGAGGTTGCCGCTGGCAAATGGCAGGAACTCGAGGAACAGGGCGCCATCGACGGGGAGGTTGCCGCCAACGCCAAGTCCGAGCGCGGCATAGAGACCGCAGACGGTGATCCAGTTCGTGGCGCCTCCGACCGCAAGGCCGAAGACACCCGCTATGAAGAGGGTGATGTTGAAGGCCGGGCGTCTTCCGATCGCGTCGCAGGCAACACCCCAGAAGGCGGCACCGATACACAATCCGGCGAAGAGCGCCAGCGTGGTGAATCGGACTTGGGTGTCGGAAATGCCAAACTCGGCCGAGAGCGAGGTCAGCGTCATGGCGACACCCTGCAGCCAGAGGTTATCAGCCAGCCAGCCGAAGCCGCACAGCACGAAGAGCTTCCATTGATACGGGCCCATGCCGATATCCTGGATGGCCCGGTTGATGACCTTTGACTTGCGGTCGTAGGCCGAGTCGGTGCCGCTGGCCGCAATCTCGGTGTCGATCTCGGCTCTCAGCTGCTCAATGGTGAAGCCCTCTTCGCTGCTGCCGCCATGGCTGCCGATGTGGCTCTCCTGGTCGCTCTCGCGGTCCGCAGGCGCGTCGCCGTCAGTCTTCTTTTCATTTTCCTTGTTGGAAGTGCGGGGACTGAGGGCCAGCGGGACGTAGACTTCCGGGTACTCCTCAATGTCATGCTTCCCAAACGGGTTCAAGAACGGCATGGTGATCTGTGTGGTGAGTCGTCGGCTATGATCTGTTTATCAAAAAATGCCGTGAGCTGTCAAACTACGCTGGATACGGTCTTTTTTTGGTGACAAATGTCAAATCAATGGCAGGTCGTCTCGAGCAATGGGATGGCCGTTTTTATATCATGCTATGCAGAGCACCGTTTCAGTATCACGCGACACGAGCGACTTACCCAATGCCACTGATATGCAGACGAGTGTGATGATAAGTGTCGTGTGTCGAGGCGCCGGAGGTATAAGTGATAAATGAGACTCTGCTTGGTGAGTAAAGAGAATTTGACGTCGAATTATGGCAGGATAGGAAGAGGAAGAGAAGAGAAGGAAGTTAGGAGAAGTAGTAGTAGTAGAAGAAGAGATTCACGCGTAGCCGACAAGGCGAAGAAGCGGCGCACACGAGGGAGACGGGATGGACTCTCACGAACGCTTGTTTCGCTTCGGGGTTGCTTCGGTCCGCCTGCAATTGGCGCCAAGCATTCGGTGTGGGATCTGTGTGGGAGTTGGTTGTCGCGGGCAGCCAATGCGAGGCACGCAAAGATACCCACGACTCATAAACAGGGCAATGATTGTCGGTGGATTCGACGCCGTCGCAACAGGCCGGAAGGGTCCTACAGGGAAGACCAGGGAGGACCAGCAGGGAATTGCCCCAGACGGAGAGGGCGACAACCAAGATCAACGAATTGTCAAGACGTGGTCAGCGAATGAAGGGGACAACTGGGGACAACTTCGGTGGAAAAGTCTGCGGCTAGCGTTGTCACGGGACTTTAGGCCATTGGGGATCGCTGGGATCATTGGATGCTGGGAGAAATGGTGACTGCAAGACACAAGGATCGTTGATGTGATGTACGGGTAATACTTCGATATTCGCGGCAAATGCGCCGTCTTTCTCTGTAGACTGTATGCCGTTAACTGTGGCTCTCTGTGTTGCCGTGTGTTGCCGCCATGGCCTAAACTTACCGCAATTGTTTGGGGGGAGGGCGGCGGGCGCCCATGACGTCGATGGCGTCGGGATGCCGCATGACGTACCACACTATGGCAGTTAGAAGTAATTTCATTCCTTCATTGGTACGTCTATCACGCCACGCGACCATCAACTCCACCCCAAGCACCCAAATTGCACTCTTCCAAGCAAATCAGAGCGAAAACCAAGCACCTAAACACAAACCCCTACCCACCTACCACCCCCCCAACAAATCCACCCCACGCTCTTGTGTCTCGTACTCCGTACTATGCCCGTCACTTTCTCGCACATCCCACTAACCCGGGATTAGAGATTGTCATTTTACTTTGTAAACTCACATTCGGGCTGTTTACGGGCTGTTCACAGCTGATCTGAACTAATCTGACCGATCTGACTCGGCCGGCTCTTCTTAGACTGCAGCAGCTGAACAACTGTTCGCAGCGTAAATGAGGAAGGTGCGAAGGAATCATCTGCTGTCCTCGGACGACCCGGTCTTCATCATCCAGGGCCCGCGTTCAGCGTTTCCGCGCCAGCTAACCCTTCAAGACCTGAAATTGAAATTTCCCGAATCAGGGTCGCCCACGCCACTGCCCAATCCACTTCTCTACCCTCGGCATCGCTTTTCCTCTAGTCGCATCTTCATTTTTTCCCCTTGCCGATCGGAATTCGGCATGGAAACAACGTGCCCAGTCTCTCCTTCCTTGTTTCCCACAGCATCAGCTCTTCACTCCGTCATATTTCGCATTGGCTTCCTGATCCATCGCCCCTCCTGAACCGCCATCTTCTGAATGTCAACTCCCCCACGTACGTCCAACGTACGACGCTGTGCCCTCCGCGGAAAGGTTGTGGCTTGCACCAAAAAGGCTCTGACATCCTCCACCCCTGACATCCTCCACTCCCCCAGACATCCTGGACGCCACTGCTGCGTCTTATAGGCTGGAAGTGCCTATACCATGCGCCTAGTGGCGGCTTGGCTCTGACTTGACGGCGCCACTACCTCCGTATTAGCTCCAGCACATACCAGGGGGGTGGACCGGGGTATGATCCATGAGGCATTTTAGTGCCTCGAGTAATGATCCTTTTGTCGTCGCCAGCTGTGCAAGTTATGTAACGTGAGATTGGGGAGATAGCAAGGCACACATGGACGGACTCGCTGAAATATGGAGGATGCGGAGCAAAAGCGGGCATACTGTGGGTCGCCGACGAAGAAAGCCATGCGCAGCGCCTGGTCCGAAATTATCGGCTTCCTGAATTCCATGCCGACGACGACGACTCGAGTTTGGAAACGTAAGAGCCAATCTCCAGACTGAAGGGTTGCTCTAGGTATGAGCAAAGGTGTGGTCGAGTGACGCCCTCGTAGAGAAGCTCCTCCCAGAGCCATACGAGTAATCCCGTGACCTCTATATCCAAGACCCCAATTCACTAAAACTCTGGATATCAGATCAAAAGCAAGCAATCCTCCAATTCAAAGTGAACTGCCGCAGTGAATACATCCAACAGCCGCGTAGAGCTGTATGAACAATCACATAACTCGGCACATGTCTCTCGACAATCTAAACCCGAGATCTCACTAAAATCCTCCTAGATCGAAAGTAAAACGACCTTCCCCAATAAAGAGTAATCCCAGCAGTGAATACGATCCCACTAACCGTTGCAAAGTCAGCACTAAATACCGTATCCGGAAGAGAAAGATGCGACTTCTCGTCGGTTTCGTTCAGCCACTGCTTATGTAAGCACCATGCAGAATCGGCGCCATGTCTCGTGACAATCACGTTTCCCGACTTCACCTGTGTCTCTTGACCAGCCAATCAAATGACTATCTGCCTTATCGAGTAGAACCTGCCTTATCAAGATCGCAGAGCGAAGCCATCAAGATTGCAGCACGAAGCCACTCATCTCAACATCATCGCCGGCAGCAATGGCCACGACGACAGTCTTTGCCCTTGTTGCTCTCTCCAAGGCCTTGTCATGGAATGAGGCCTTGTCCGGCGTATTTGGCAGCATTAGTTTGGCTACCTGGATTTTCCTGCTGGTGGGCTCATCTGACCTCGGTTCTGGGAAGAGATTCTAATGCAGTACACAGGTGCCACAGTTGATTCTCAACTACACAACCGGCAGTGCAGATGGTATTTCGCTCGCATTCCTAACAGTCTGGCTGCTGGGAGATATCACGAATCTAGCTGGTACGTTGCCTCGACCGTTACGCCAGACCTCGTGACGTCTATCCTGTTTCATCCCAAGTTAACAACATTAGGGGCAATATGGGCCGGCCTAGTCCCAACAGTCACTGCCCTCGCAGTGTACTTTTGCTTTGCAGACTTTGTGCTCATCAGTCAGTGTTTGTTTTACAACCACCTCAATGCCCGAAGAGAGGCATTGAATGAGGCGGTCGCACCACCCGACTCCGAGGAGGCACCTTTGCTCGCACGAGAGCGTAGCAACGAGTCGATAGGGGCCCCCGGTGCCCGTCGTCGTAGGTCAACTCAGCTCAGTCACTCGTCGGGGACCAGACGTGACTCTCTGGTGAAGATCCTGGAAGACGACGACTCTGCAGGTGGAGGTTCGTGGAAGCGGAACACCTGGAGCATCCTCATGGTCATCCTGGTTGGAACAGCCGGCTGGGCCATTGCGTGGCGGTCTGGAGTATGGAGGCCTACGCCGAATCATCCTGGGGACGTACCCAGCAAAGAACATGTGGCCTTGGGAGCCAGCGTTTTGGGATACCTCAGCGCCGTGTGTTATCTTGGGTGAGTTCAGCCTCTGGAGTCAAACATCACGTATGCTAACGTCCCAGTGCCCGAATCCCCCAAATTATAAAGAATTACAGGGATAAGTCGTGCGAAGGTAAGCACTTCCCTCACTTTGTCGTCTTTTGTGTCTAATACGTGCAGGCTTGTCTCTTTTGTTTTTTGTTCTGTCTCTAATGGGCAATATTACATACGGCGTCAGCATCTTGCTCCATTCTCTCGAGAGGGAGTACATCATGACGAACCTTCCGTGGTTGATCGGATCTTTGGGTACCATCGTCGAGGACGGCTTCATATTTGTACAATTTCGCATGTACGCCAGGGACTCCGGGAGTGCAGTGGAGGCATGAGCAAGGCCCTGTATACATTTAAACTGCATATAATTGTATATATGACGTTGTATATATGACAATTTGGATATAAATCTACCATCATTGGCATGTGAAACAATCAATTCATACGACGAGAGCAAAGGGACCCAGCCAACGACAATTAAATTCCTGCAATCATGTAAAATCAATACAATACCGCACATAGATACCAGAAAGTGTACTCAAAAGTCTTGATGTTCATTCTGGTGAAGCTGATGTTCCTCACCAAAATCTAAAAATAGGCAGCTCCACCCACTTCCCCTTTCGACCCTTAGCGATTAAACGCGAAACAGACGACGTCCTCGCATCTCTGTAGAACCAAAACCATCACTTTCATCTTCATCGCTGTCACTCATTACGCAGCGTGAAGAGCCTCTCCTTAATACACTCACTCTGCTCACAGATTGAGCTCACATTCGTTTCAATTGACAATGCGTTTCTCCACCATCATTCCTCTGGCCCTGGCCGCCGCTCCAGCCGTCGTCTCGGCCGCTGGCAGCCTGGGCTTCGCCCTCGGTGACAAGAAGAGCGACGGCAGCTGCAAGTTCCAGGCCGACTGGGCAGCTGACCTCAAGGCAATCAGCACTGTCAAGAGCAGCAAGATTGTCCGCACCTACTCGGCTTCCGAGTGCAACACCGCCAAGGAGATTCTCCCTGCCGCGAAGGCTGCTGGGTTCAAGGTCATCCTGGGTGTCTGGTATGCTATTGACGATCTGGGTCTTTGATTCGACTAACAATACAGGCCCGATTACGCTGAATCCCTGGCAAAGGATGAGGCTGCCCTCATCAAGTACACCCCCGACTACAAGGACCAGGTCTACGCCATCACAGTTGGATCCGAGACGCTCTACCGCGGCAACTTCACCGGCCCCGAACTTTTGCAGAGAATCAACAAGATTAAGAAGGCCGTCCCCGGCTTCAAGGTCGGAACCGCCGACAGCTGGAACAAATACCAGGATGGAACTGCCGATGCCCTGATCACCGGCGGTGTCGATATTCTGCTCGCCAACGGCTTCTCGTACTGGCAAGGTCAGACCGACACCAACGCCACCGCCAGCTTCTTCGACGACATCATGCAGGCATTCGGACACATCCAGCAAGTCTCTGGCAAGGTTGATGGAGGCATTGAGCTCTGGGTTGGCGAGACTGGTGAGTGATTGCTACGCTGTAGACATCGACATATCTAACACACAATAGGATGGCCCACCGCCGGATCCAAGTACCAAGCTGCTGTTCCCAGCCTCGAGGGCGCCAAGAACTACTGGAAGAAGGCCATCTGCGGCATCACCGCGTGGGGCGTCAACGTCTTCTACTTCGAGGCCTTCGATGAGCCATGGAAGCCAAAGAGCATTGGCCAGGACGGATCGGTTGCCGACGAGACGCACTGGGGATCATGGAACGCTGACCGCACCCCCAAGTTCTCCATGAAGTGTTAAGTGATAGATGGGACCGGAGAGGATATCATAGACCCGCGTTTGTACAATTACTATATCTAGATGGAGGGAAGGCACTGGTAGGATCTCGTAGAAGGAAATACACTGTTTTGCAATATTGTCATGTCAGGCTGGGTTGATTTCCTGTTTACTCCGTATACCGGTGTTATACAATATCCTCGACCTTGTTGTCCCGTTCACCCCGTATATACTCGTTCTGCAATATCGAATCTCCTCTGCTTTCCCGTGTTTACTCCTATCCTAGATCCCGAACCATAATGACGCGACGCGACGGCGGACGCGGGTTCAACACTGGACCCTTCCCCACATTCCGCCGCGACAGGTACCTCAGGGGTCCAGGGCCAGGGACTCATGTGACTCGGACACGTCAATGAAACAATTTTCTACTCGGTGTTACAGTGCATCTCATCTTTGGACAGCTTCATCACTTATAATCTCCAAAATCAGCAATAAATCGCAGTAATTCACCATATATTTTTTGCATTTGACCGTCATTTCGAGACTCATTTAACAAGCGGGTCTTCCCTGGCCCTTCCTAGCAAACGTGGACCCAGTAGGCACGGCCCGTGGCCAATTACAATCCGCAAAATCCTCAAAATCCCCCAATGTACCCCTGAACTCTCAAGGGACATCCGTCCATCCTGCCAGTCACACGTAAAGTAATGGGGACACGCCCAATTCGGTAATCTCTCGAAGAATAATCTTGAGAGAGATAGAATACCATCCTCATCCTCACCATCATCAAGTCGCCAACCATCGTCATCTCTCCCCCAATATCCTTCATCTTCGCATTCGGGCTCTTGCTTTGCACGCCATCACCGTGTGCTTCTCGACTGGAGCGAATGTCTACTCCTCCCGTGTCGCGTCCATCAACCATGTCATTTCTTTAGATCTGTGCTCGCCAACTTTTCCTCACGTCGCGTCAGGATATTGCAGATCATCGCCTTCCAGACTCCAGCAGTCGACTAGACGTTTGCCAGAGACGAAGCTGCAGACGACTTCGATATCGTTTGCGCTCGTCTCACATCCCCAGGTGTGCTCCTCCGATCCGTCGGCAGCGTGGTGCTCGATGGTTAACACCGTCTCTCCCATCTAGCAAATATTTCGCTCTCGTCTTCACCGTCTTCGTCGCGCGCGGCTCCCGTTGCTTCGATAGACTTTATACCCGCGACGCCCGAGCCCGACGACTTTGTGCCTGGTTCGCCCGCATTCTCTTCGAGCTCGACGGCGGACGGAGGCTCCTCTCCTATTCTTCCGCCCCTGCCACAGCCGACCATCAACGGTCGCAGCCTCAACCTCTCTAACACTCCGCCTTCCGAGTCCCGTACGGAATCCAGCCGCTACTTTACCAGCTGGGGCTCTCCATACCAGGAACCGGCAGACCCTCTCCCCGCACGCCCGCATCGTGGGACTTTGAGCAGTGATACTTCCGAAGACTCGCCTCTCCGGAGATTAGACTTCCACTCCCTGCACCTTCGACCCCCGCCTAGCTTTCTCCGTTCCGCTACAGAGCCTGTCGCTGCTCCTGTGAGTGCCAGTGTATTGGCAAACCGAGCTCGCAGACCGACTCGAGGCTTGACTGAAGATTGGATCAGACAGCATACCGCAGCAGAAGACACAGAGATTGAGCGGTTAGCGTGGCTCAGTGACAGCAATAAATCTGACGAGAAAGGGTACTCTTCACTGAGTAGCTCTGAGGCCGAAGATCAACTTGAGGAATACGAGTTTGGACAAAAGACGCCGACACTAAAAAGCTTTCTTGAGCGACGCTATAGCAAGCACGACAACCGACGCCATCTGAGAGGCCCTAGCGCGGAGACTATCCGACCAAGGGACGTTCCCAGATACAAAGCGCCTACCAGTATGACTTCCTCGGCAAGTTATGAGACGGCCGAGCAGTCTGTGGCTGGCCACGTCGCACAAGACGATGTCTTTGCTGCCTCGCACGACACCCCGCCACCAACTATAGACAAGCCGCTTCCGATTCCTCCGGCGGATACCGCCTCGAATTGGCGCGCGGCGGCGCTGCCTATGGCGAGCGATGTGGCCCTCGAAGACCTTGCACCGAAACCAATCCCATCCCCAAACCCCGAGCCTCCGAGGCTGAAGACCAAAGTGCCCTGGGGAAAGAAGAACATATCCATTCTCCTGCCATCAGATGAGGATCGCGGGAAAGAAGGGAAGGGCCCTAAACCATTGACTGAAAAGGATGTCATCTCGATGCTGCGTGACTGGGAGCAGCTCGGCTACAATGTCACGGGCTTCAACCTCGACGCCGACAGTGAGCCACATGAAGCAGTGTCCCAAGGGCAAAGCCGTGGCATGTGGCCGGATGCAACTGAGATTCGTCTTGAACGGGACGCCCGTGATTACAGAATCAGCATTCCTGACAGACGACACTGGGATGCATACGTAGAAGAGCTGAAAGAGGCCAAGTTACGAGCTCTCGGAGTATCACTGGGTGATGAAGACCCTATCCCGACACCTTCACCCGCTCCGACGCTGAGCCGTCAAGCTTCAGCGCAGTATGGATTGCCCTTCCAGCCTCCGCTCCCAACATCGTCTGCTGCCAGCAGCCATGGTACGCAGCCCTCCAAGCTCTTCTCTCCGCCATTGCTTCCCGGCGCTGGTCCTGCAACAGGACAGAGCTCGTTTGTGGGATCCACCGCCTCAACATCATCAGGACACGGCCATTTACTGGGAAAATTTCACAACCCACGTCAATCGATTTCATTCTCTGGCGGGGAACACCCATTCGGGTCGCCCTACGGTGGCTCTCAGCAGCAGTCTCCTGTCCCATGGTCTCCTCAACAGATGCTATATCAGGGTATGCATCGTGGTGGTTCTCCATCTGTGCATAATTTCGGTGGATTTACTTCCCCGGGTTCGCCTCTGCCGCAGGACGGGTATTTCCCCAACGAGACGACCCCAATCGCCTCTCAACAGAGACAGTTCTCCAACCAAATGCCGTTCCATCAAGTCCAGCAGTCCATTTCAAGACAGTCCCCACGACTACAAGAGTTTCAGGCGGATAGCGAGAAGAGCGCTTCAAAGACTCCCGAGGCCACTCAGCCCGCTCATCGCCTCAACCTAAGTGACAGTCTACAGAAGGAAATTGAAGATGCAGAGTATCATTTGGAAGAGCAATTTGAACGTCAATTGGAGCATGACGACTACAGCCCTCACTCAGAGAGAGCACCTGTATCGCCTCCGCAAGAGGAGCAGCAGCAGCTGGATAAACCCAAGCCAGCCTTTGCAGGCTTGAGTGCTTCCAAATATGCTGACGAAGAGGGGCCGGTTCTATACCACCCGCAACCGCACAGCCGAGGCCATTCCCTTTCCCAACGTCCATACGATGGAGAAAGTGCCAGCCCCACACTCGCCTCTGAGCCTGCTAAACCGGACACGTCTGAAAGCTCCGCCAATCCAAGTGCTCTAGGCACTCCGAAATTTGCCAACACCAGCATTCACCAAAGATCTCAGTCCATCGCCACCAACCCATGGGCAGACTCTGAGCCGACCTCTGGTGCTGAAAAGGGCAGTCGCGGACATGTGTCCAAGGCTTCAACGTCCAAGCTGAACGTGGCGGCGCCAGAGTTCAAGTTCAACGCTTCAACCTCCTCCGAGTTCAAGTTCAACCCAGCATCTGCCTCCGAGTTCAAATTCAACCCAGCTGCATCCTCAGAGTTCAAGTTCAATCCTGCTAGCACATTCACGCCCAGCAAGCCCATCTTTGCCGCCCCGCAGCCGGAAGTGTCGGCCTTCAATACAACATTCCAGCCGATCAGTCCCAGCCCAGCCTCGCCTCCAGTCACATTTGGTGGCAGCAAGATCAACGTCAATGCTGCTCCATTCACTCCGGGCCAAAGCGAATTCAGTTTCTCCTCGTCGGGTCCCATGTTTAGACCTGACGCGCCCGAGTTCACTCCGCTGGCTTCGTACATGTCTGACTCGGCTGGCAGCTCTGCCGAAACGCCTGCAAACCTTCGATCTTCGATCTTTGGCAACATCAGCATGAGCCTGTCCGACATAATCAAGCAGCCCAAAAAGTCCAAGGCCATCCCGATCATTCGGCCAGACACTTCGTCTGGCAAGAGCAGAGACGAGGATGGAGGTGTAGAGGGCGAGGACGGTCGCATCACGCAAGGAGACGGCCGATTCAAGAGGTCGAGGGCAGACGTAGGCGATGGTGACTCAGTTCCACTATTTGCCCAGCCTACTATGCCACTCCAAGAGACCACCCGGGAACAATCCCCACCAAAGGATGCAACTCCAGTGACAGCCAAACCAATTGACAAGGAGAACGCCTCGCCAATGGACCTGGATCAGGAGCCCCTTCGCATTGTGCCAGTCCCAGAGCGTGCTCTGCAGAATCAAACTCGCAGTCGCTTCGAGGACTCGCCAGACTACGAAGGCAAGGCCTGGGCTCCATACGAATGGCAGCAACAGGAGGATGCTGTGGACTTCAGCAGGTCCAACCCCCACTCTATCAGTAGCACCCCGTTCAAGGTCTTCGACCAAAACGTCCCAGAGGAGGAGCCTGCTGCACCCGCACCACCGGCTGAAAGCAATGACCACAAGAAGCACAAGAAAAACTCGCTTTCTGCACTTGCAAAACCATTCCAATTCGGTGAAAACTGGTTCGGAACTGAAGCGACTGAGCCGGAGGCGCCAGGTCCTGCCAATCCATTCGCCTATGTTGCCCCCGAGCCCGCAAAAGCTACCCCGGCACCCCGCAAGGGGCTCGCAAGCTCGAGATACGCGGACCCAACTCCCTCGCCACCACCACATCGAAGCGAGGTCGCCGCAGAGGTCGAAGCCAGCGATCCTGAAATATCAGCATTGGAAGAACCCGCACCCCAAAGCCCACCAGCTTATGACGGCGCTTCTTACATTGCTACCCCGCCTCGGGAGGCTTCATTTGAGGAGATCGATGATATCATGCGCCACATCAACGAGGCCGACTCGTCCATGGGTGCTGTCAGACACGTAACGGAATCTTCGCAGCGGCCCGTCAGCTCTGAGCAAACTCTGCAGATGCCGCACAGCGAGTCGTCTCCTATTCGCCTCCATCCGCAAAACCTCATGCGCAGCGATGCTCCGAGCCCTAGCCCGCGACGCTTTCAGGCTCTACCTGGAGGCCGTGGACAACGAGTCTTCCCGGTTGAAGACGACCCATTCGTGTCCCACTCGCCAATTGCCAGGGCATTCGAGACGTCTCCTGTCCACCATCTCAATGGTGATGAAAGCGTTGAGCCAAGCGACTGGGACAGCGTTTTGGATCATGACGATGAGTCTAAATTCAACGCTCGATCTCAATTCTTTGACAGCCATGTTAATGATATCGTCGGCGGCGTACTAGCCGAAAAGCTAGGCCCCATGGAGCAAGCATTGCAGGTCATTCAGCTGTCACTTGCAACCTTACGACCACCTTCGAGCCGCAGAGCCCGCCGCAGTATGTCTGCCGAGTTCCAAGAAAGCGATGCCGACGATGAAGACGACGATGGGGGTCATCGCCGATCACTCAGTCCCAGGAAGGATCGAAAGCTTGACAAGATGCGAAGCATGATCGCTGAAGCATTGGCAGAGCATCACTCGGTGCAGCTTGCTACGAGCCAGCCCGCCGAGAATACTCAGGGACACTCTGAGGTCCTGGAGGCCCTCAGGGAGCTTCAAGGCCAATTTAGCCAGCCCAAACATACTGATGTCGACTTCAGCAATATTGTCGAGAGTGCCATTGAGAGCCGTATGCCGGTTGCCCCAGTCGTCGACGATGCTGCGCAAGCCAAGATCGCTGAGCTAGAAGCAAAGGTTTCTGAAATGACGGCAAAGATCACATCTGCCGACGAGAAGATGGAGCTGGAGGTCACGAACCGCCGCACTGCCGAGGATCGTCTGTCTGAGGTTCAGAGGCTTCTCCGAGTCTCTTCCGAGGAAGAGGTTCGACTCCGAGAGTCGCTTGAGGAGCGTGACAAGAAGGTCAAGACTTTGGAGGACGCGAGAGCGAAGAACGCAATGAGGTCAAATCTGCTCGAGGCCAGCTCGCAAAACTCGCAGAAGAATCACTCAGACCTCACCAACAGAATCGCCGTGTTGGAGAAGGACATCGCAGATGCTCGCCAGCAAGGCCGCCAATGGGAATTTGAGACCCAGAAGGCCAATGAGATGGCCAACGCAAGCAAGGACGATGCCGAGAAAGCGACTGCAGAGTCAACTGCCCTCAGGCGCGCAGTCGAGAGCCTCAAGCTCCAAATGCAAGAGAGCCTTCGCGTTCGGGAGAACTTCCGCAACAAGCTGAGTAACCTGCAAGAGGATATGGCCAGGGCAGCCCAGGAAGTGTCACAGGAGAACGCCCAACGCGCAAAGAAGGAGCAAGCTCTTATTGCGCGACAGGAAGTCCTCGACGCCAGGCTGCAAGCTGAGGCGCGCACCAGAGAGCGCCTTGAGAAGGAAATTGAGAGGCTTGAAGCTGGTGAGCGCGAAGGCATTCGCGCTGTTAATGACTCAAAGAAGCTGGATATTCTCGTGGTTAACCTCGAGAATGAGCTCAATGCAGCCGAGAAGAACGTCCTGCGCCACAAACGCGAGTTTGAGGAGGCTCGTGAGTCTGGGTTGAGCGAAGTCCAGCGAACCAGGAATTACATGCAGGCCGAAATTGAATCAGCCAACAACCAAGTCAATATCGTCAGACAAGACCTCGAGGACCAACTTGCGAGGGTTAGAGCGGACCTGGACCACGTCAAGCTTGATGCGGATACTGCCCGCGAGAGGCATGATATGCTGCTTGAGGAGGCGACAGAGTCCAAGGCCAAGGAACTGAATGAGCTCATTCGCCGCCACCAAGACCAGATCGAGGATATTCAAACCCAACACGAGCGCCAGCTCAGCAATACCCTCGAAGACGCACAACGATCTGAGCAGCACCTTCTTGAGAGGCTGAGCCTGTCGTCTGCCAAGACCGAGCACCTTCAAGACCGAGTGGCTCATGTCGAGGAGAAGCTTGAGGTTACTAAATCGGCCGCTCTTGCTGCCGCACAAGCTGCCCGGACCGTCAAGGAGTCTACCCAAACACCTGCTCTGTCAATGAAGCTTCCCGAGAAGGTCTCCCCGCAAGCCCTCCGCGAGTCCATTATGGTCCTCCAAGAGCAGCTCCAGAACCGCGAGCAGACAATCGAGTCGCTTGAGCACCAGCTCGCCGGTGTCGATCTCGATGCGCCAACGAAAATAGCAAAGCGTGATGACGAGATCATGTGGCTCCGTGAGCTTCTTGCTGTGCGTGTTGGTGATCTCCAGGATATCATCAACACCATCGGCGAGGCGGGATTCAACCCGGAAACCGTCAGGGCAGCCGCCATTCGCCTTCAAGCAAATCTCCAAATGGAGGAGCAAGAGCGCGAGCGTGCGATAAGTGGCGGCTCCGCTATCAACTTGCCAAACATAGCCGCCAGCATCCGCGAGGCAGCATCTCCTCGCGTTGCGCAGGTCGTCGGACCGATGGCTGCTGCTTGGGGTAGCTGGCGCAAGACTCGCGAAAGTCTCCAGCCAGCTATAGCTAGCCCAGCAGGAACTGCCCAGAGCTTTCTCTCGGGCTTGATGACCCCGCCAGCCACAACAGTACGCCAAACTCCGCCTCCGCCACAAGCCCAGCCGAGTGCGTTCCAGAACACCGGCCGCCGGCTTGCTGCTGCTCAAATGGCAAGAGAAAGGGCAAGTCCCAGGAAGGAGCTTGCCAAGGGAAAGGCGCGTGCAGGCAGTGTCGATGGGCCACCAGCGACTCCCCCGATGATGCACAGGAGCAACTACGACGCTGATGCACGGGCAGAGGATTACAGTGACGCCGGATTTTATGATGATGACGAGAGTACCGTCGATGAAACAATGTTCGGAGCGAATCTAGGGAGGTGACAGCCCCGCCTTAATATCTATCAAAACTTTTCCTTTGTCATAGTGTAGAGAACAGAAGGAGATACCCGGAACAAGCGCGAGCGAGTGCGATATCTTGGGCAGATTGTTATAATTAGGCTTTCTTTGTACCGTATATTTTGCAAGGTTGGCAGACGAGTGGGTTAGATACTCACTGTAATGAACATAATTTTTATATCAAATATATATAATTGTAACTTGAATTTCATCCTATCCCTTCGACTAAGAGTGAGGTGCTTAAATGTCCGTTGCTATACAAACTGCACTCGAGGTTCCTAAGGCCACCGTATTGGATGGGTCTATCTCGCAACCTTTGGGGATAAATTTATCGAGGGGCTCGTATCGTATCTGTTACCCACCCCAGCAATTGTTGTGTCACTATTGCTAGATATGTCACCGGCGCCTAGGTCTCTCCATGATTCATGACGGCTGCTGCAGACATGACTTCTCCAATTCCATCGCCCGGCGCAGAAGCCTCCTTCCTGACACCGTCGAACGGTAACGACGATCGCTCCATCCACAGCGAGCAAGACACCGATAGCGAGGATGACTCTGTGCTGGGCGCTGCGCGGACCAGCGCTGATATCCGTGAGCATGATAGGAGAGTCCTGCTCGAGGAGGATGAACGCGACCAGATGTTGACCGACAACCGCCTGGGTCGCAGAGGCTCTGGCCTAGCCATTCCCAATCCCTTCAAGAAGATGATGGGAAAGACATATGGGAAGGTGTCCGCCGAATCAGGCCCAAGCTCTGAGAGCCTATCGAATAATGCTGGCAGCGAGGAAATGGAGAGAAGGCGGCAGAGGAGGGCGCGGAGGCAAGACAAGAAAGATAGGCTGACGGGGGCCGCAGCCCATGGTGAGGACAGGGGGCTGATGTATGAGATGGAAGAAGGCTTCTTGAAAGAAGGATCCGCCACTGGGGAGAGCAGCAATACCGAAGACTTGTCCGATGTCGACAAAAATGAACTGCACGGCGTAAACGACAAATCAAAACAACGGCGCAAGTGTGGAAGATTGTGTTATATTTGTGTTCTCATACTGCTCGCGTTTGTTTTATTGTCCCTCGGCGCTTGGAAATTGTCGACGGGAAGAAGGAAGATACCCGTCCAGACCATGTTTAATAATGGGACTGCACTGTTTGCGCCGACAACCATTCTCATCAGCCTTGATGGGTTCCGCGCGGATTTTCTACAGAGAGGGATTACGCCGAGGCTGAACTCCTTCGTTGCCGAAGGCATATCCCCGGTATATATGCTACCAAGTTTTCCTTCAGTCACCTTTCCAAATCATTATACGCTTGCCACGGGCCTGTATCCTGAAAGTCACGGTATCGTCGGGAACACGTTTTGGGACCCGGAATTAAAGAGGGAGTTCTATTATACCGATCCATCTCGGAGCATGCAACCGGAATGGTGGGGTGGAGAGCCAATTTGGGTGACGGCAGAAAAACAAGGGATCCGAACGGCCATACATATGTGGCCAGGGAGTGAGGCTCATATTATGGATTTGGAGCCGAGTTTCTTGGATACGTTCAAGAGTAAGGAGCCACTTCTCGACAAGGTTGACAGAGTACTCGAGCTCCTTGATAAACCAGGACAAGAAGATGAGAGTGCTCTCGTTGCCGATATGCGCCCACAGTTGATCGCGGCATACGTCCCCAACGTTGACTCTGCCGGCCACAAATACGGCCCCAATAGCACCGAGATGAGAGCCACCATTAGCAGTGTGGATAATATGATCGATCAGCTGTTTATTGGTCTCGAAGAAAGGAACCTCACTGAAGTTGTCAACGTCGTGATTGTTTCTGATCATGGGATGGCAACGACATCCACAGACAGGCTGATCCAATTGGACGACCTCATTGACCTCAACCTCATCGAGCATACGGACGGGTGGCCATTATACGGCCTCAGGCCAAAGTCGGCGGATGATTTGATGCCTCTGTACGATACACTGACAGCCGCAGCAAAAGCACACGGAAACTTTGAGGTGTATCTGCGCGATACCAACATGCCGGAGCGGTATCACTTCTCAAAGAATGAACGCATTGCGCCACTCTGGATTGTACCAAACACGGGATGGGCAATTGTAACCAAAGAAGACTTCAACGTTGCAACGGCCAAGGCGGAAGGTAAAGAATACCACCCCAAAGGACTCCACGGCTACGACCATGAGAACCCGTTGATGAGAGCGATATTCATCGCCAGGGGACCAGCTTTCCCGCATTCCCCAAACAGCAGAGTTGAGGTTTTCCGTAAGTGCCAGGATCCATATCCTTCCCACCCACTAACCCCTATAGAAAATACCGAGGTGTATAATATCGTTTGCGACACCCTCAACCTCACCCCACAGCCAAACAATGGAACGCTGCGATTGCCGTTGAAGCCAGTCGGCGCCCACAGCCCCGAAACGACGCCTGAGGAGCCTTTAGATCCTCTACCATCAGACGGGCCTTCCACAAGTAAGCCGACAAGCACTGTGGATCTCAGCATCGATCGGCCTGTCGTCAGTGATGTTCCAGGTGTCGACAGGCCTGTTATCAGCCAGGGTACACCTGAGACTCCTACAGCTTCAAGTGTTCCCGGCGCTCCCGAAACTACAGGCGAGGCCGAAGCTGGCGATGGTATCTGGGACATGCTTGATGGCGATTATATTGCAGGCAAGTTGGAAGAGTTCAGGAATTGGTTGAGCGGGTTTTTCGGGAGTAACGGTGGAGCTGAGCAAAAGGAAGCGGAATAATGAAATTTGATGGCGGCCTAGGCAAATTGAAGTGACTTTTGGCATAATGTAGATATCGCGGCCTGTTGGTGATAGATCGATAGATTTGTTCTGTTTGAAGGGTTGAAATTTACGTTAATGATGGCCATATGGAATGGATATTAAAGATTATATGGTTACTCCAACGTCCGTCACGCTAGACACGGATCTCAGGTGATCACACATACAGCTTTTCCCCTACAGAATACGCCCGTACTATTTCACATGGCTGCCTCTCCAATGAATACTTCAGGCGGCCTATTTCTTGAACGTCCATTTAGATGCTATGGTTATAGACAACAAACCCCTAAACCTTGTTCAGATTCATCGCTCGCAAAGCACATAACGCCTCTCTGGTCCCAATGTGCGCCATTGCCCCAGCCATTGCTTCACCGCCGCCTATGCAGAGGCAGATATGTGAACTATAAATACACCCAAAGCCATCTTAAAACGCCCATCCCTTGCTCTGTTCGCATGGGATTGGAGACCTAAGACCTCTTCGTCCCCTTCTTTGCGGTCATCTTCCTGAACGCCTCCATGCCACTTGCACCAATAGGTCTGCTCGCTGGGTCCACTGCTCTCTGCGGATCAAAAGTACTCTTGGGCGCAACCGTATAACTAGCACTGTGCGTCTCCAGCCTAGCCCTGTTACCCGGCCTTGGCGCGGCCAGTACGCGCTCGCGATCCAACTCCTTCCGGGATAATCCATTGGATGGCTGGCTCGAAGACTGCGTGCCGGATGGGCGAAGCGCGAGCTGTGCGGCCCTGAGAAAACAGTTAGTACGCGCCACTCCAATTCAGACGGGAATACATACTGGAAGTCATATTCCTTGGTGGCAATCTTCCTCTTCTTATAATCGTCGCTGCGCTTCAAGATCGGCCTACTCCATTCTCCGAGAAGCCTCTCTGCAATGCGCTTGATCCCAATCTCAGGCCTCTTGCTCTTGGTGTAGTACAGAACCACCTTTCCAATTCCGCTGCTGAGAAGAGCCTCCTTTTCAATGGGGAGCTGTGCTAGAGCATTGAAAAGATCGCGCTGGATGTTATATGCTGGAAGACTGCCGTCGTTCAGGGGTTCGAGAAAGAATTTGACGGATAGGAGGAAGTTGGTGTCAGGATCAACAATGGAGTGGCGAACAGTGTTTCGGTTGAGAAGAGCAACGACCTCGGGAAGCATCTTCAGCTTATGGACGGCCGGCTGGCCTCGCTCGCGAGCCGTGTTATCAGCCTGGCAGGCTTGTTCCATGCGGATCTTCAGAGCCGCAATCTCATCGTCGAAAGCTTCTTCCAGGTCCTAAACAGTCAGAATCGTATGTTCAAAAGCCACAAAACATATCACGTACCACATCATCCTTCTTGCGCCTTCTCTTGTTCGGATTCTTCAATGCTGCATCCATTGCTGCGTCGAGAGCTGCAGCCCTCCGTTGCTCCGGAGTCATATTCTCCTGGTCCACGGCCTGCACTCGCTCCTCTTCCCTCTTCCTCTCCTTTGCGCGATCTCTCTCCTTGCGCTCTCCTTCGATCCTAACGGATTTGGGTTTCGCCGTCCGTCTGCCTTCCAGTATTTCTCCATCCGCGCCACTGTCGTATTCCTCGGCACCGGTTTGGGTCCTCTCGAGCCTCTCCTTCCTCTTCTTCGACTTCTCTCTCTTCCCCTCCTTTGGCTTTTTAGGTGCGCCCTCTCCATCCTTCTCGGGGCGCTTGCGCTTTCCGGCCTTCAGGGTGCGCGCCACTTCCTCATCAATCTCGACAGGGCCAAGTGCGACGGTGGTAGGGTCAAAGTCGGCAAACTCTGCTTCGTCGACCTCGGACAGTTCAGAATCAACGTCGTCCCTGTCATCGCCATTCTCCTCCGCCTGTTCCACGTCGGAGTTTTCGTTCACATCGGCAACGGGTGTGTCTTGTGGCGAACCATGATCTTCAGGCGTTGCGGCGCGAGAGCTGCCACCGGCGTCCGACATCGTGACTAGAGTATGATATGTGGTTTGGACTGAGATCTATTCGTATCTTGGGTTCAGGTTTGTCGTCAGATAGGTGAGTTGCAGCTCAGGCACGCTGAGTTGGTAGCTGAGATGACGTGGTGTAAAGATGGAAGAACGGGTGTTATTATGTGTAGAGTCCTCGCGCCAACTGGGCGGCCACTGAATATGCACAAACGGATATATTAGAAGTCTTGAAACGCGTCTGGTGAAGTGCTGTTCCGTGGCTGAATTTGAATTGAAAGAATTATAGAGCCTCAAAGGTGATCTGGAAGGCTGAACTACTCCTAGTACGGTAACCAAGTCCGACTACAACGTCAAAATAAATTTTGAAGGTCAACATCACTTCAAGTAACCACGACCACCACAACAACACTACAAAATCTACCAAAATGTTCGGAGGACGTAAGTGCAATCATCTGTCTGGGCCTGCCATGGATCTATAATTGACGCTAGACTGTAGCACCACCACCACCAAGCGCCGCCGAGCTCAGGGCTCAGGAGGACGAGGCTTCCAGCACAATCCAGAGAATCATCATTGGAGCTGTTCTTTTGTACCTCTGTAAGTTTACTCCATCAGATCTTCTCGGTGGGCCGACTCTAATCTATCTCTTCACAGCACCCTTCGCCGTCGACGTTGTCAAGAAGCTCATCTAAACCATGTACATCGATGCAACAACAGATGGCAGGGCCACCACGGACGTGATTTGGCATTGTATTATTAGGCCGAGTACTTTTAAGGGATAGGAAATCACAAAAGGGAAAGGATTACATATGGATTTGGGAACAATGGACGCCTAGAAGATGCCGTTTTTCAGGCACATTTTGTACAATATTTACGGAATGATTACTGTCTAATACAAAAACACCATTCCCCAGTTCCCGACGCCGTTTGGTCATAATAAGGTGGCAGTCTCGAAACTGCATCCGTAATAGCTTGATAATACCAACCGCTCCTCATTACCGCCTCTTCGTCTCGGAATCTGCAGGCGCTTGCTCTGTCTGCCAGTCCCCAAACTCTGAGTTGATCAACGCCAGTTCTTTCTTCAGATGTGCCAGCTGCGTTGCATAATCTTCGAGGATCTACGGGACGGTTAGCGGCGCAGCAAATAGATGTGAGATTGGGCTACAAACCTTTTCCGCCCTTCGCGCGGTCTGCTCATCCATGCTTGAGCCATTGCTGCCTGCCTGTCTCTCCATCTCTTCCTTCAGCAGCCTCGCCCTCTCCCTGACGCTGACCATGCGTGCCCAGATTTCCTCCGCCCTTGCTGATAGCGCCGGATCGCACACTGACTTGTCGAGCGCTGTAAGCTTCACCTTCAAAGCCTCTTCAGCTGCACCCATAGCAAATCCCCTGTTTCTTAGGATCTGCACCTTCGTTGCCAGTGCCAGCGACCTCTGCTTCAACATCGTATGCTTTCGCTTGGCATTCAAAATTCTCACACTCGTTTCCGTGTCGTGGCGGATCATCATCGCATCCAAGCTCCCGTTGATTTCGTGCAGGACCCTATTGAACGCAGCGAGGGTGGTGTTTTGTGTCTTGATACGCTCGCCCAACTGCTCGAATCCTGTGCACAGCACAGGTATATATCCAGGTCCTGGCTTTTTTGACAGCGCTTCGTCCCATGCCTTGGGATCCTCGTTCGGGCCAGCTTTATAGAATGGCACTTGGTTATCCGCCACTTTGTTGTAGAAGTAGTGCTTGAATACGCAGGTTGAGCTGTTCGGTGACCATTTTTCGAGAACTACCTGCATTTGTTCGGGGACGGATTTTGGTTCTGTGAAATATGTCAGATGGACTATCAGCCTCAGGACTTTGAATTGTACATACGAGGGTTCTGTGTCTGTGGTTGCCATAGCTGGGAGCTTCCGAACTGGCTCTGCTGGTTGTTGGGCTGCTGCTGTGCCTGGACAGGTTGCCCAAAAAGTGATGGTTGTTGTTGCTGTGGCTGTTGAGTTTGTGCCGTCTGCCCAAATAACCCAGTGGGCTGCTGTTGTTGTTGCGTCTGAGTTTGCCCGAATAGAGATGGTTGCTGAGGTTGCTGTGCCTGTGCACTCTGGCCAAACAGAGACTGCTGCTGCTGCTGCGGCTGTTGCTGCTGCTGTGTTTGTGTATTTTGCCCAAAGAACCCAGTGCTTTGCTGAGCCGGCTGGGTCTGTGGTTTCTGACCAAATATCGAGCATCCAGCCTGGGCTTGGTTTTGTGTGTTCGCGTTCGCATTGAGTCCTCCAAACAAGCCCCCTCCCGTCTGGGCTGGCTGAGCCTGTGTATTTCCAAAGCTAAAGGCCATCGTGATAGATTAGGTCGATGTTGTCCGGGGATTGAGAGGAGACGGCTTGGAGCAAGCACGGCTGCGCGTGTCTTTGTTTACTTGTAGTGCTGCTGTACGGTTCACAGATGATTTCTGTTTCGTCTCATTCGCAGGATCCAGCGCGCAATAGTAAAATTATAGACGCAGTCTCGAGAAATCCTGCAATCACAATATAAACAAGACAGGCGGCGCAAATGTGGTCGTCTGCTGCTCTGCAAGCGCTCTTCCTTACATTTTGAAGCTACAACAGTTCTCCCGATCCCAAAAATTGCTTGGCGCAAGCTCCGCCAATCACAAGCGATCAGTTCTTCGACTCCATGAACCACAAGTCAACCTCACCACGAGCACTTCAACACGCAATTGTCCACCATTGCGCCTTCACAATGTCGAACGTCGAGCAGCGGCCGTTCGTGCCAGCGAAGAAAGTCAACACTGCCTATCCTGTATGTCTCCGTCGCCCTTATTGCTTCGAGAATCCTGCTAACCCGGCAATTACAGCTCATCGACTCTGATCCGTACGTCCCACAACAACCAACAGGCCTCTGCCAGATAACAGTGCGATACTAACTGGAACAGACATGTCAAGCGTGTATTGGCCTACACTCGCCCCTCGGATTATGCCACGGGAGCTGTGGTCGCCGCTGCTGGGCCCGGCCTGATGCTCACATGGGAGAAAATTGCCCCGTCGTACGTCGGCAAGGGTGGTTTTGCGCCGATTATGCGCCTGGCTGGGTTTGTTGGGCTTACCGCTGGTTTCCTGACGATGTACCAGCGCTCCATTCGTACGTTCTCACCATATTCCCGCCCGATTGGATCCAGGTCGCGCTCATCTGCTAACATTTGTCGATACAGTTCGCTTCTACGGCTTCAGCGAGAACTCCCGTGAGGTCGAGAGGGACATGAAGGAGATGGTTTCGAAAGTCAAGAAGGGCGAGTCCCTCTACGGCGAGAGCTCACTTACTCCATACATGCAGGGCGTTGCATCCAGGAACTCGCGGTACTCTGGCGTGTTTCTCCACGTCATGCCATGGTTCAACTTTGTGAACCACAACCAGCACGGTGTGGATACCGCGAAATACTATCAGCAAGCCGAGAGGGAATTGGAGGCCGAGCGGTTGGGAAAGGCAGACGGGATCTGATGTGTCGATAATTATTTGGGGAAAATGGGGGGTGAAGTTGTACATATCCAACGAGATTTCTAGACACTGTTATGTTACGTCGGCCATATGAGTGATTGATATGTTTTGATATCACTCCACTGTCACCCATATCACTGGGTATTACGGTCCGCCGGCAATGCTGTTGGTTCAAATGCTGCTATACTTACTGCTATCAGTCGAGGCACCCGTCCCAAATACGCGAGACAGCCCCAAGAACGTATGCAGGGTGAGCATTAACATTGGTCGGTAAAGTTATTAGTGGGAATGCTCTCCGAGGATTTATACAGCCGTTCTTGGTAGAGCCCCGTGGCAAGTTTAGCTCACTTCATTCCTCAAGCTATTCAACATCTTCCACAAAACAATTGTGAAGTTACCTTCATTGCCTAAATCTACGTAATTTCTTCGTGATATACATGTACTTCGTCCGCCTGTCTCTTCAGTGCCATGCCACAATAGATCCTATTCCCAAAATTTAACTCGGATTATCACCAGTTGGCTTAACCAACGGTTCTACTTCAAGATTCAAGACTCTCTCCTTCTTCGGTCTCGGCGCCGGTGCTATAATCAGTTAGGGACCATGTCTTTAGAAAAGCCTATCAACTAGATCGAGTGCAAACTCACCTTTCCCATTCTCCTGTACGTAAAACCGCCGCAGCATCATTATTGCCTCTTCCCTCAGCCAGCCTCCACTGACCTCGTACGCCGGGTCTACTGCTGCACAGTCATGAATACTCAACACACCGCCTGTCCCCCCAAATCGGTCGTTCGCAGCGCCAAAATAGACCTTCCTGATCCCGAACTGCCGGAGCAAGGAGGCGCACATGACGCACGGCTCAACCGTGACATAAAGATCACATTCTCGGAGAACATCGGCAGTGTAGGCCGGCCGGGAGAGGTCAGGCTGGGGTAGGTCGTTTGGGGAAGTTGACGCTGGGAGGGGCGTCGGCGAGAGGAGTGAGGCAATGGCGATGAATTCGGCGTGGCGTGTGCCGTTGAGGGTGCGGTTGGTGGCGTTCATGCCGCGGGCAACAACGGCCCCATTATGCACAAAGACACAGCCGACAGGGGTCTCGTCTGTGTCGAGGGCAAGTTGTGCCTGTGTTTGGTGAGTATAGAGGCTTTAATGGGGTCTAATTTGGCAATATAGGAAGATGGGACATACCATTGCCAACGCTTCCCGCATAAAACCTTCATGAAGAGACCACTCCTCTGGAGGAAAGGTCTCCGGGGGGTTGGGAAGCGGGCTAGCAGAATGCTCACTGCCATCTATATTGGCAGGAGCGTCCATTTTTGTTTTCCAGTCTCTTCGCTGATGGTTTTCCTCTTCATGGAGAAAGTGTGTTAATATTCTAACGAGAATATTATTTAAAATATATTTAAAATCAAATACAACCCCAAAACTATGGTTCCATCACCAAGGTAATCTACAGATGAGCTACCACGCTACAAATATCTACAGATGAAATATTATAATTTACAAATGCCCAATCTTTGACTTCATGGCAATCTCCAGATGAATTAAAGCTGACATCACGTGACCAAGGTTTCTATGGTACACGGTCCCTTCCATAGGTAAGAATGGCATGCATCGTCAACCTTCATATTTGCAAATTACAGTTAATAAACTGACTGCTATACTTTACTATACTAGATAAATAATACGTATAATGCATTATAATTTCGTCTTGGCGACAAATTCAGAAACGAGCCAGCCGAAGATGCAAGATTAGCGTGGAGAGGGCGCTTCGGCTTCCAAGATACCCTCTGAAACGAGCTATTCTCCATGAATTATTTCTCGTATTATCATAAGGCGGCATGGACAACCCTCACTGCCTCATGACTTTTAGTTTTAACACCACACCACCGACAGCAGAACAGGCGGACGGACCAGCTGCCACTCGCCTATTGTCTCCAATGGATCATTGGATCATCACGCCTGCCAAACTCAAACTCGTCCGACCTGAGGAACAAGACAGGGACATCAGATGAACAAGCATCTCAGCTGATGGGGGTTGAATCAAGCCGGACGAGTGTCGCCGATCTGTATGAGCGGGGAGCACAGAAGGAGCGAAGGAGCGACGGGGTGCCTCATAGAACAAATCAGCCGAATGGTCAAACAAGTTGCCCCTGCACGGATAGTACAAGGACCCGGGGAGGGCGGCGAGCTCGTAGCTCAAGGATGACCGATGATTGCTTTCAGCTAAGGGAAACCGAAGCGACCTTGGAGAGAAGACTTGACATAGGCTTTCGGAGGTTTTGAGAGCAGTCATATCTCAGGGGGGAAAGCCCAACAAGGAGTATGACAGCGGAAAAGCACGGCGTCTTCAAACAGGCCATGTCGGAGAACCATGTTCCCCTGATGTGCTGCAGGCCTAAACAAAGCTTAGCATATTGGAATCCAGGCCGCGGATATGCTCTACTGGCCCGTCACGGCCCAATTGGTGGTGGCCATGGCGCTCAACAGTGGCTGTGGCTGCGGCTTGGACCTTTTATGCGATCATAATGGGGCATTGGCATCTCTTGGAGGCAGTCTCGCAATTTCCAGTGAGACCATCTCCTGGACCTTGAAGTCTTGGAAAGAGCCTCTGTGCCTCTGAGGCACGGCCCTTTAGTTCCTTGAACCGCGGCTGATGTAAGCGGCATCACGTACTTCCGGTCGTGTGGTTGGCTCGCTGACCAAAATCACGGGTTATACGAAACTCAAACTGTCGCCGGCACCGACCGTATACAACGCCAAGGGGTTAAACGACGCTTCAGAACTCCATTCTGATACATCTGCAACTTCATATTTGTGTTGCGCCCATCACCTCCAATCTCCATTTTTTCTACCGAAACAGTCCATTTCTGTCAGAATACCCACTGCCAATGCTCAGATACCTTGACCTGCCCTTGCTGCTCCGCGTTTAGAAACCGCCATCTTTTGAGACTGATCCTTGCTATTTGCGGTCTCCCCCCTCCCCCCCCCCCCCATCGTGCCGATGTTTCCGTAATCTGTGCCGCCTGAGCAACCCATAAAGACGGTGATGGCGCTCTTGGTATTTTCCTTCCGTCTTTTGGTTTTAATCTGCATCGCTTTCTTTTTGCTGACCTGTCTTTTTTGCTTGGTTCGAAAGTTCCACATTCCTTACCTTCTTTACGTTGATCGTTCCCCTTTAACTTCACTTCTACTCTCTTTTTAACAAGCTGGTCTTATATTTTATCCTTTATCCCTATTACTAGAGTCACCGCCACGATGCTCTTCACATCCTCCGTCCTACTTCTCGCAGCCACCGGCTTGGCTGCCCAGGTTGCCGGAGCTTCAATCGGCTCCCATGCCCACGAGGCTGCGAGAGGCCTCGAAGACCCCGTTGCCGTGAGGGAAAGCAACCACAGCCGAAGACAGCTTAGACGCCGCCAAAACCGCTTTGGTGGTGGCAATAGATTTGGAGGCAACAACGGCGGTCAGAACGCAAACAATGCCGCCAACGCTGCTGGAGCCAACAATGCTGCCAATACTGGTGGTAACACCGGTAACACTGGCAACACTGGAGGCAACACAGGCAACACAGG
>KV459477.1:30805-92940 GCA_001662645.1 Pseudogymnoascus sp. 03VT05
AGGCAACACAGGCAACACAGGGAACACAGGGAACACAGGCAACGCTGGTGGCAACAATGGCGGAGCGAACCCGACTTGCTTGGCAGCCAATGCTGTACAGACCGGCAGTGCTTCGACTGGTCAAACTGCCGATGTTGCAGCAGCTGGTCAAGTTAACTCAGCAACGTAAGGTTTCTTAACCCAATAGATATACCCCAGCTAACGGAAGCAGTGACGCAGCCAACTTCATCAACTTCTGCTCCGGACAGACCGTCACCAATGGTTTGCAAAATACTGATGGCTCGTGCAATGGAGTTGGTGAGTCGGCCTATTAAACTTAACATTGGATCCTCCTGATTATATATAGTTATGGGAAAAATCCCCGCCAAGAACAAGATGGTTTCTAGCATAATCATCAATCCCCAGCCAGCTCAAGTCTTGGAGCCACTCACCACCTTCAATGTTGAAGTTCAGATGGCCAACTTTGCACCTGGCTCCTTCACTAACGCGACAAACACATATTACTCTGCCCCACAAAATCTGGACGGCCAAGGCCAAATTATTGGCCACACTCATGTCACCATCCAGGACATGGGAAACAGCTTTACGCCCAAAGATGCTCTTGATGCCACAGCATTCGTCTTCTTCAAGGGAATCAATGACAATGGAAACGGCCAAGGTCTTCTATCTGCGGTAGTCACCGATGGGCTTCCAGAGGGATTCTACAGGCTCTGCACTATGAGCTCATCCGCCAACCATCAGCCTGTACTTATGCCTGTAGCCCAACGTGGTGCCCAAGATGATTGCACTAAGTTCCAGGTCAAGGCGGGTGGCAATGGAGGCAACGCAAACCAGGGTGGAAACGGCAACAATGCTAACACTGGAGGTAACGGCAACAATGCCAACACTGGTGGAAACGGCAACAATGCTAACACCGGCGGCAATACCAACACCGGCGGCAATACCAACACCGGCGGCAATACCAACACCGGCGGCAATACCAACACTGGAGGCAATACCAACACCGGCGGCAATACCAACACTGGAGGCAATGCCAACAACGGAGGCAACACTAACACCGGAGGCAACACCAACACCGGAGGCAATACCAACAACGGAGGTAATACCAACAACGGAGGCAATGACAATGGCAATGGCGGGGCCGCTGATACAACTTCAGCAGCTGATGCCGCTGCTACAACCGATGCCGCCGCTACGACCGATGCTGCCGCTGCCACGACTACCGCAGCTACAGGCAAAGGTGGCAAAGGCGGCAAAGGTGGCAAGGGGCGCGGAGGAAAGGGAAACCAAGGCGGGAACACAAATGGTAACACGAATGGTAACGGCGACGCAGCAGCTTCGTCAGTAGTCGACAACAATAACAACGCTGCCACTACTGCTGCTGATGCCCAAGCCACCTCTAGCACCGCCATCGCAATGGACAATGCCGGTAATCTCGGTGGAGCCGCGCCACCGGTGCTTAACAGTGGTGACGCCAAGCGACCCTTCTGCGTCAATGGCAACACCTTCACGGACAGCGCCACGGCCGTGGCGCGCTCATGCGACATCCAGTTCAACGCGTGCGCCGATGCGATGAACGGTGGGAAGCTGCCCGGGACAAAAATGTCAGACTGCAATGCGCAGAAGCAAGCGTGCAGTAAGCAGGGTTAGTGGTTGGTTTGAATGGAGTGTCTGTATAAGTACATTGGAGGTGATGCCTCGTTGTCTGTTTGTTTTCATTTCATGAGGATGGCTCGGGGTTTTTTTAGGATTTTATCAATTTATATATGGTGCTTTTGATTATAAATTGCTATATGTGATTCCTACTTGCTTTCACCATGCTTAACCTTTCGACGCGAAACGGAATACCTGAGAAGGTGGGGTTATCCCATGACGTTTGCTCGGATAAGAAATCCCCGTCTGCCCCCACACCCCACCAACGTCTTTGAGTAAACAAATCTGTAGCACAATCACCAGGGGCATCTATAGCTATTTTAATATGCCTATCTCCAAAGTTATTCTCCTCACGGGCGCCTCGCGGGGGATTGGCCTCGCTGCCGCGAAATTCTTACTCCAAGAAGGACACCGGCTCGTCGTGGTTGCGCGGACCGCGGGGCCAATGGAGGAGTTGAAGGGCGGATTCCCAGGAAAGGTCGAGGTCGTCGTTGGAGATGCAACAGGGGAGGAGGTGAGTTGTCTGCCATCGCCAGACAGAAAGGAAGTGGAAAACACAAGAACTGACCTGGCATTGCTCGGCTTAGGTTCCCCAGAAGGCGGTATCCCTCGCGCTCAGCTCCTTCTCGCGACTCGACGGCCTCATTCTTAACCATGGCACCCTCGAGCCAGTTGCTCGCATTGCTGATTCTACTGCTTCTGCCTGGCGCGCTGCCTTTGACACCAATGTCTTCAGCTGCGTCTCGTTTATACAGGCTGCCCTGCCGTCGCTACGGGAGTCAGGCGGCCGCATCATCGTTGTCTCTTCGGGTGCAGCTATAAATTCGTACGCGGGATGGGGTGCGTACGGTGCGACGAAGGCGGCGCTGAATCACCTTGTTGGCACGGTGGATAGAGAGGAGGGGAGCAGGGGGGTTGTTGCTGTGGCGGTGAGACCGGGGGTTGTCGATACGGAGATGCAGAGAGGAATTAGGGAAGTCCACGGGGCTGGGATGGACGAGGGGGATGTGGCCCGGTTCAAGGGACTCAAGGAGGAGGGGGGTTTACTAAGGCCGGAGCAGCCAGGCAATGTGCTTGGGCGACTGGCGGTAGCGGCTGAGAAGGAGCTTGGAGGGAAGTTTTTCAGGTATGTGGATTCATTTGTCACAGCGGGAGTTTCTCAGACAGGAAGTTTCTTTGGAAAATTGTTTTATTATGCTATAACTGAGCTAACTTATGTAGCTGGAATGCACCTGAACTTGTCAAGTTCCAGGACAAGCAGTGAGGAAACTGTACACAGGCATCACTTTGGATATGTCAGCGAATTCCAAAGAAGTGGCAATAGAATAGACATATAGAGGGGTTGGGCTTCAGTTGAAAGATGAAAAGTCTCGAAGTTTATCAGCATCAGACGAATGTCTTCAGCATTAGCATGGAATGTTACATCATAAGCCGGGAGAGAAGGATGAAATGTTGAATATTTACCTTGGATGTTGTACTGCGGTGGAGTGATTCAGCCTGATATGAGCGACCAGCACCAAAACGTCATATATCATCGGTATGGCCGCATGGAAATGAACAGTATACCGCACCAGCGCACTTGCAAGCTGGCTAATGCTGTCTTTCGAGTGAGATCCACCAGAGTCGACTCAAAACCTATTAATCTTGTGGCTAGTTAGCAAATATATTCCGAACACATATAAAAAAGCCAAGTTATATTGAAGTACGTTCAGACGGTCCGTTTGGTTAAGACAGGTTAATCACCATCTAGAGCCGAAGCTCATGTAAGATAGGGGCGACACGAAATTTCATCAGAGTAAAAGGGAGGGTATTTGAGGAGAGAAAATAGCTTACCAGTGATGGCCATTGATCCACGATTCGTGTTCTGATGTTAGCTTGAAATGAAAGCAGTGTCATAGTAAAACAGGTTCTTCCAAAGAGAACCCATTACGCCTGGAAAAAGCGTGTGCTGAGGAGCGCACTTATGATTGTATTGATGAAGAAGAAGAAGAGAAAGAGAAAGCAAAAGAGAAAAAGAACAAAATATCAAGAAGATTGTCGCGTAAAAAGCGGGAACTTCCGCCAAGCCTTTACCAGTTGTGCTAGCCGCAGCCTCGTGGGACTGAGACGCATAATTACGTTCGCGCGTGAGGCTACGACTCTTAAATTTCTCTCTATTCACAGCTCATGATCGACCTCTGAAAGAACTCACATCTTCTCCGATCTTCTTTATTTTTGATCTTATTACTCACACGTTTTTGACTTTACCTCCGAAATCGTTGAAAGAAACAATAAGCTGATTCGCGTCGATACGTGGGGAACAAAGTCTCATCTCTGCCGTAATGTCGGACAGAGAATTTGGAGGTATGCTCATTCTATTCTACCCACAGGAGGTGAACGGCGCAGCGCTGCGCTCGCGTCTCTTTGCTTGCGTCTCCTATTTACGTCAAATGGCGCCATGGGGTGGTGCTGGGGACTTGGAGACGCGGGCGTTGAGCTGTTCCTTTCGCGTTGCCCCTCCATCGCTCCTGCCCTCTGGGTGTGATCCATGCTGACTCTGTCTTAGGAAGCGATGATCTCTCTCTCCCCAAAGGTATAGCATACTACTTTCTTTATATTGCAAATATTGCGGGCTCAGCTTGAGCGTCTACTATCACTCCACCATCGTTTGTACCGGACAATCAGCGCTCTGGCTGCCGCTCATCCCATAACGATCGTTAAGAGCCAAGGAAATCAGCACGACATGGCATCGGTGAGGCGCCCTCTATCTCTCGAAACCCGAGTCGTCAGGATTCGAAGGGCGCATGCGAACCCTTTGTATGGTCGACAATACAGTTCTCAACACGCCCGGCGAGTCCTTTCGCGTCTGGAGGCAAATGTAACTCTGAGTCCCGGATTCCTGGTTCCTGCTGCGTTACCGAGAGTACGGTTATACGGTGAACATGTCGCGCCCACAAACCGACACGCGACTTGTAATACTGGTCAACGAGATCTTGCGTCAGATCGAAGCCATCAAGCCCGCGAGAGGGCAGATTTGGGTCCAAAAGGGAGACAGCGTGTAAACAAAAGTCCCAAGAAAACTCCACGGAGCATATCGAAGGCCAAGCCACGCCCCCTAAGTAGACTTCGAGTGTCATGGTCTCACGTATGCCCCGGAGAAGATTGCGTCGAGTCTCTCTGCGACTTAGACGTCGAACCTACCTTGGAAGACATCGTCCCTTGTGCCTCAACTGGGATGAGCACAGGCGCTTTCCTTGAATACAAAGTCACAGGGCTTGGACCCTATGCTCTTCCGTCACGTCGACTGGTCGACACGCTCCATACTTCTGCTTTGAACGCTGGTTTAGATGATTGTTGGAATTTTCTTATAGAACTATTGGTGGACGTCGGCTAACTTTTCGTCCATAGCAACTGTCCAGAAAATCGTAACTGAGATTCTTCCGCCCTCATCAGGCGTTGCATTTGGGAAGGATGCTCGGGACCTTCTCATAGAATGCTGCGTCGAATTCATCACGCTCATCTCATCAGAGGCGAACGAGATCTCAGAGAAGGAAGCCAAGAAGACCATCGCATGCGAACACATCACCAAGGCATTAGAACAGCTTGGATTTAGCGAGTATGTGGCCGACATTTTAGATGTGGCAAATGATCACAAGGAGCAACTGAAGGTTGGTCCCAGAAGCCTCAAATTCCTTATAGGACAATGCTGACAGTATTTAGGGCCGCGAGAAGAAGGCGAATAAGCTTGAGCAGAGTGGACTCTCGACCGAGCAGCTGCTGGCAATGCAAGAGGCTGCATTCAAGGAGGCAGCTGAGAGACACGGCTGACCTGGATGTACAAAGATATGTCGTTGCATTATCGGGCGTTGGCGTTGGGTTTATGGCAATGGAGAACGGGAATGGGATGGGCATGGCGAACGGGGACTTTCTGTAGTGACTATGGCACTGGATTGCCATTTTAGCAGTTTGATAAGAATCACCTCTGGTAGCATCGAATATAGCCACCTGACAGCGATCAATTCCGGAGTCCTGCTCTGCGTTCATGCTTCGCCTTCTGGTATAAATTTCTGACCGTCTTTATGCTCTCCGTAATCGATGATATCGAATGTCACAGACATGCAAAGTATCAATAATTTAACTCATACGGACATTCAAATAGCTTTAATCAACATTTTATTAGTTTCTCTGTGTATAGCCTTATTTTTACTGATATTTGGTGCTGTAGCTCCGATAATAGCTACCCTGGAGTCCTCGGCCCGAGCCCACGTCCGATACCGACGTCATAAATTTATTCCACCACGGATGTGCTGGAGAAACATTGGGCTTCCTTCCATCACAATCATATACAACACAAAATGCCGCCTCTATCCGTCCGGCCAGCTTTCGCAAGCAGTGTCCGAGCTCTCACACACAATGCTACCCCACGGGTTTCTCAACTGACACCTCGCGTGTCCCAACCCATCTCGCGGCGCTTCAAGTCTGGGCCATACGGATACACCCAGGCCAAAGCGCTCGTCTACAGCCAAAACGGCGAGCCCTCCGATGTTCTCTCGTGCGCCTCCCCTCCATCTCCCAAATTAATGCCTAGCTAATTCATCGAAGCCTGCACACGCACTCCATCTCCCCGTCCCTGCCCTCCAACGCGCTCCTCCTCCGCAGTCTCGCGGCCCCCATCAACCCCGCGGACATAAACCAGATCCAGGGCGTGTACCCCTCGCGCCCGCCCTTTACGTCGCTCCTCGGAACTGCTGTCCCCTCCGCCATCGCTGGCAACGAGGCATGTTTCGAGGTCATGCGCGTCGGGTCTGCGGTGAAGGAGTTTAAGCCTGGAGACTGGGCGATTGCGCGCGCGCCGTGTCTCGGGACGTGGCGCACGCATGTTGAGGCGCAGGAGGATTCTCTGCTGCGTGTTGAGAAGGAGGGACTAACGCCTGTGCAGGTCGGGACGGTGGGGGTGAACCCGACCACAGCGTATAGGATGTTGAAAGATTTTGAGCACGTTGGAGAAGGGGAGTGGTTCATCCAGAACGGGGCGAATAGCGGTGTTGGGCGGGCGGCGATACAGTTGGGAAGATTGTGGGGGATGAAGAGCATCAATATTATCCGTGAGCGCGGAACGGAGGAGGAGACGGAGGCTATGAGGAACGAGTTGAGGGGATTGGGGGCCACGCATGTGGTTACAGAAGGGGAGCTGATGGGACGCGGATTTTCTGAGCAAGTCAAGGAGTGGACGGTTGGTGGGCGCCAGAAGGTGAAGCTGGGCCTCAATTGCGTAGGGGGCAAGCCGACATCGGCGATGGTGAAGTGCCTGAGCGATGGCGGGCACCTGGTGACATATGGCGGGATGGCAAAGGCGCCACTGCAGGTGCCGACTGCAGCGCTGATATTCAAAGATGTCAAGTTCAGCGGGTTCTGGGTCAGCCGCTGGAGCGAGAAGAACTTGGATGAAAAGCGCCGGACGGTGGGGGAGATTCTGGAGCTTACCCGCGCGGGGATGTTCGCCGATGTGCCGGTGCAGAAGGTGCAGTGGGATTGGGACACTAAGGAAGAGACGCTTAAAGAGGCGATAACGGGGACGCTGCAGGGATTTAGGAAGGGGAAGGGAGTGTTTGTTTTTGGTGATACTTGAGGGCTGATGCAGAGCAAGATAGACTTGCGCATTGTAGTGTAAAAACTTGTATGACCATAAAGCAGAGAGTGAAAGGCTACCTTTGCAGGGAATAATCTAACTAAAAGTATATATCCCATCAGGAGCTATCCTGGGAATACAGTTTCCTAACCACGCGTATTGTTTTGGTCAGATCCTGACCAGGAATGCAATTCCCCGCAACAAATGGGCGCCAATCCAATTCCCAAAACTAGACACATCGAACAAAAGGGTATAAGACCACAAATTTACCGAATCCTCCTCCTTAACCCACCCGTCTCCCATCTCCCATTACGACCTAACTGCCTCCTCAACCAACACACCCAGCGCTTTCCCCTCTCATTTGATATTCTTGAACATATCCCCATCCAGCCCCTCCTGCTCGCCACTCTTAACACCCAGCGCGCTGATCTCCGGCAAGCTCGGTGCAGCCGGCTCGTCCTTCTCCGTGCGGTCCTCATACACAACGCTGGTGCGTTTCCTCTCGCGCTCCTCGCTGTCTCCCACAAACCGGCGCCACCAGCTCCCGCTACGCTTCTGTCCGCTCGTCGGCGCCATGCTGAGACTGCTCACCGGACGCGCAGGCGGCGCACCCTCATCGGGCACGGAGCCATTGAGGCTGCGCCGTGATAGGAAGCGGCGGATGCTACCTGGGCGGCGTGGAGAGGTCATGCTCATAGGTGTGAGGAGGCCATTGGTGGGCGAACCTGGCTCGCGGCCGCGCGATTGCTCGTCCTCTGGCTTTGAGGTGGTGGAGATGGCGGAGGGCGCTTTAGGGGGTGGCGGGGGAGCCTCGGCGATGGGGGAGTCGGGGGGAGGAGGGATGTCGGTGCCTGCTGTCAGGGAGTCGAGGGGTGCGAGGACGGGGAGCTCGAATTTGCGCGACGGGGTGGTGGTGGTGGCCGGCATTGTGGTGAGTGGTTGTTGTTGGAGGTTTGGGTGTGGGTTCTAGTTGTGTGGGGAAGCTCTCATGCACTGTGATGTAAGGTTTCCGGAGATGCGGATGTCGATATATAAGTCTCGAGAGGATCGCAAGCCTGACGGCGTTCGTTTGCAATTGCGGGTTGGAAGGAGTCGGTCAATTGATCGGGTCTGCTTGTGCGAAGCCTGAGATCTCAACGGAAGTCACACGAAGATCTACTTGCATGCGTGCGCGAGATGAGGAGGTTGCACAATAACCTCGATGGCATTGAGGGAGAGAATAGCGGTATAACAGGGCGAGTATGAAGCGATTGTAAGAACTGTAAGAAAGCGCGACGCGCAAAATAGTTATGCTCGTGTGTGAAGTGAAGGTGATGGCTTGCCCGACAATAATGTAAACGTTTTTTGCCGTGAGTCAGTAATTATGTCCTGGTTATCCACGAAGTATCCACGACTTCTGGGCCTCCGTTGGCTCAATGGAGAGGAGCTTGTGTTGTGGCGAGCGAATTGGCCAATCAAAGTGGGGCGTCGTTGTGGATAAGGGGCAGAAGATGCCAGGGTAACCAAGATGAAAAATATCAAGTGTTTAGATACCTTCAGCTTCACTTTTCCCTGTGCCTGTGCAGATGCCGTTGATATTCCACAGTGTCCGATCGAGGGGAGGCATGCACTTTGCAGGATATCCTTCCATAATCATGAGAATCATTCCCGCATAGGGGTGCTTTCCACGTGGTGTTCGACTCAGGGTCTCAAAAATATCTCAACGCAATTCCAAGGGTTCAATGGTAAGGGTTATCCAAAATGTCCCTGGATATGCTGTAGATCGGACGTCAAAAGACGTCCTGAAAACTCCTCGAGGCGCCGCCAATGCTAGCCTCCTATATCATAATGGGTATCCTGTTCACCCCGTGGTCCAGCCAGTCCATGCCTGGATGTCCAATATATAAAACAACACATTATCCATCATCCATCATCCATCATCCATCATCCATCATCCATCATCCATCATCCATCATCCATCATTCATATAGCGTGAAATCCCAACCTTCTAATATAACACGCCAATATGCGAAACCTGCAAATGCCATAAATCAAAGCTAATCAGTACAAAGAAGAGTTATATGTTCCGTATGCCATAGTCCTCATTAAGGCGCTCTCATCGTCCACCCAGGAGAACTCGTCTGGCAGATAAAACTCTCCGCATATATTCACCACCGGCTCCTGCCGTGATAAACACTGCGGATTCGGACAAGTCCCAAAACTTGACCTCTCAGCACAGAATGTCATACACTCCAGGCACACTAGTCTCATCGGGTCGAAGGCCATAGGCCGGAAGCCCGGGTGACAGCGGTGTGTATGATCAAGCAGCTCTTGTGACGAGCTGAAGGTGTTCTGGCAATTTTCCGGGTCGCAAACACACATGTAGTAGTGATATGGCCCGTTGGGGCCCAACACTTCTATCTCTGCCGCTAGAAGATACGTTCGATCTGTTTTGATGGTGCTGAATTGCCGTCGTGCCATAGACGGGGGATCGAAGGATTGAAACGGAATGCTGGGGTGGAGAGGGCTGCATTGAGCGATCTCTTCCGTTTCTAGTAGTGAGTCCTCGAAGTCACCTTCGTTGATTGTGCTTGGGTATATACTATCTGGTATCGTGTGGATGTCGAGTGTGTTTGCCGCATTATCGATGTTCTGCAAGATCGACGACTTCTGCTCTTCCTTTATTGCATCTTCTTCAAGTTGACGAAACCCAGAAAGAGGATCAGACCCCTTTGCTTCACAGTCGTAATCCAAGGCCCACTGGACGTCCGATTCGTTCTGTTCATCGTGATTTCCGTCCAGGATATCCTCTAGAGCGTGATGGGACAAAGAGCACTGCATCTGTGCATTAGTATTTGTACAGAACACAAGAACGAGTCGGGAGGATTATGCATACCTTCACTTTCCTCTTTCTACAGTCACCCAGGCAACTCCCCAGGTACCGGATCAGCGCCTTCTGGGCCTTCATTGCCGGGCAGAGTGCCTTCTTCGTTGGCTCCGACAAGAAATTCCCATCTTGCTGGCTCCATACAACCGTGAAATCAGTGTGACTCGTCGCGAACGATGCCTCGCTCAGAGGGGGGGGGAACGTCCGCGACGCAGATGACAACGATCCCTGGGAGCTCTGGGATGCTTGGAAGGGGGAGCTGGACTCGAGGCTGGTTGGAACGGCGACGCCTTGTAGTTTCACAGCCATGCGATAGCGACGAAGTTTTGCGCGGACCTCTCCGACTTTGTGAGATTCGATTCGCTTCGTTCCTGGGCGGTGAGGGAGATTTGAAGGCCTTGGACGAGGCAGAGGGATTGAGGGAACCCTCGAGCTATAAGACATGATGCCGTTGGTAGTGTTTCTACAGGTGGGTATTATATCAAAACAGATTCGCTGGGCTCGGGGACCCAGAGAGGTGTGGAAGCTGCGAGGGTGGGAAGTGGGACGTCTGGTCTCTCGGTGAGGGGCAGGAGGACAGCCAGCTGTAGATGCGGAGCTGGGTTGAGTGTGATGTGTGCCAGTCCGACGGACGAAATGCGAATATGGAGTCGAGGATAAATGGAAGAAATCAATCCAAGTGATGCTTCGAGGGAATCTGTGACGCATACATAAATTCGTAGCTCGTCAGAAGGAAAGTCGCATCGGGGTATCGTCTTGGGCCATCGGCACGGCTGGAGTATGGATGGATTCGACGTTCAGTGTTCTCGGACGGGGCGTCGCACAGTGTCACTCGGTATGCGAGCTGTAGATGAGGTCGGATAGCGGATTTCGCAGAGATTTCTTGAGTTGCGGAAGTGGAGTGTGTTTGGTGCTTTGGGAAGGCTGTGTTGCACTTTGGCTCAGTGGGCTGTAGAGAGGACGAGGATGGTGGGGGGAGAGAACACACGATAGAGTGAGACGAGAGAGAGGCAAGGAGATGGATATATATATGAAGGAGAGTTTGGGTTACCTTTGGGTGAAAAGATATATGTATGTGCAGTGTAAAGGTAAAGATGCGCGGCCACCGCTTTTTTGTAGTGAAATATGAGAGAGGGGGGTGTTTGGAGGCGACCACGCAGATGCGTTCGACTTGGTTTGGTGGTGGTGGTCCGGGTGGTCTGCGCAATCGGGCGTTTTTGCGATGGTTCGCAATCTGGGGACTGCGAGTACTCGCAAACCAACTTTTTACCCAGTAGGAACAGCGACGGGTGATCGACAATACTTCGTCATCCCGCCTTCACCTAGGTGTTAGTATCAAATTTGTATATTTCTCACAACGCGCTGGCATATAGAACGGTAATGTGAAAACTGCTAAATCAATCAGTCAGCTGTACAGGGCATACTTCATTCCTCGACTTCACATAAACACAGAGAACAGTACACTATCTTGGCAGTACGGCGTAAAAGAACGTAGTATACGATGACGAGCACAGCTCAGAATGCACAGTCCAAGGCACAAAGTCCAACGGCATAGACCATACTTCGCAGCTCTAGACCTTCAGAGTCTGCACCATGTGGGACAGCAAATCCTCCGTCATCATTCACCGGCCAGTTGGCCTCACAAATATCTTCATGATCACCAGTGGCGACAGCATTCCAGCGACAGCTGCCTTGACCGGTGACATGGATATAATACAAGACACTGCCCTGGACCTGCCAGCTGGAACCCGACAAAGGCCTCAATGGCATGTGTGGCTGCAATGCTTATTATTATTATGTAGAAGCTAAAGCCCGTCTCATGTTCCAGACCCAAAATCGTGATGATCGTAATTCGTAGCTGCCTCTGCGCAGCAGTCCAGGCCCGTCCATGTAGTCTCAGCCAATCTCATCAGGTCTCCAATCAAATAGATCAAACGCCTCGCGACTCCACGGCCCAGAATCACTGCGCACCGGAGGACCCTCGCTCTCCGCCACCTTCCCCGCGCTCTTTCGCGCAATCGGCGGTCTTCGTCGCAATGAAACATCCTGCAGTAGCTGCGCCTTCGCAGAGACAAACTGGGACGTTTCAACGGTTTGTGTAGCAACCCTATGCTGCGCCCCATCGCGACTGACGTCGCTTGCTTCACGCCTCCGTGGTACCTGGACTGGAAGGGATTGGATCATAATCGGCTCTTTGGGACCTACCCAGCCAACGACTATCTTGCTACGAGCTGTTTTGCTGGTCTTTAGTAGTTGGGGTTTTGTAACCAGAGGTCTCGTGGGAGGATCCTCGACGGGAAGATCCTTGGGCGAAGATGTGGTCGCTGTTAATGTAGTAGTTGCATTTGGAGAGACCTCCGACCGTCTCCTGCCACTCGTCCTGGTCCGAGGAACTTTCGCGTCTGCCGTCTTAGTCTGGGGAGCTTTCACTTCTGCCGTCGTCTCCGGTATGATTGGAACATATGGCTTAACGGAAGTAGTATGTAATGCCACGCCCTCGCCCAATGTGATTCTATCAGCGACACTTCTTAGCATTTCGAAGGCTGGCTCTGAGGATTGTGGTGCTGGTTCCGGCGATCGACGTGAGATTCGACCTGTAGTACCCTTGGTTGGAAGACTGGGGGGCTCGTCAACCGAAGTCGGGTGGCTTTGTCGTATTATTCGTTCTAACTGTGGTTGGCGAGATGGGGTTTCTTTGGGGACTTTGGGGACATAAATATCTAGCTTGGATGGCAAAGCGCTGACAACTTCACCGGCAATGCCTCTAATTCCATCAGGTCCATTATCAGCTTCAAAAGCCCCTTCGTCGTCCTGTTCAACAGCACCGTTTCGTTTCACGGCCCGTGCTTTCAGCTGCTCTTTCTGTTGCGCATGGAATTCATCCAACTTCTTCGTTGCCTGTGACTGCTCTGGAACACCATCTTCCGCTAACGAAATTGGCCCGGGGTTAGTCTTAACGGGAGATGGTTGTGGCTGTCTGCTATCATTTAAAACCAACATCTTTCTTTTTGGTCTGGATTTGAGACGGATGGAGCCAACCGACTCAGGCGGGTCATTCACCACATCTAGAGCAGGCCCGGAAGCTTTGATAGGCACTGTAGTTGCTAGTCTCCTAGGTTCTTCTAGCAGAGGCACTTGGGGAGACGGGGAGATATTTATCGCATGCGATTCGTTGCCGCCTTCGAGAGCATCATTACTATTGCTTTTTAGAGAATGCTGGGGACGACAAGCCTGTTCTATGTCATCAATGTCGATGAAGTCGTCATCAATAACCGGAAACTCATCAGAGGCGTTAATACAATCTCGCTGTACTCCGTCAGGAGTGGTCTGTCTCCCTTTGGAAGCAGTAATTGATGGATTTCCGGCTGGAGCTTTTTTGAGAGACCCCGCGCTCCTTTTAGCTGTCATTTGATATTTACTTTGCGTTTCAACGACGGGAGTTTGCAACACGTTTGGCAGGACCGTCTCGCTCCTCGACTGCAGGCGATCGGGGTGACTTTCTACAGTAGCTCTCTCTATGTTTCGCGTGGGCGGGAGATGATGGCGCAGAAAATCATTCGTATTCTGAGTTGACGATAGGTCTAAAACAGCTCCGGTCAAGGTTTGGGCAAAGCCAGACTTAGTCTTCTTTTCCGGCGGCTGCCATTGTCTCCGTTCCTGTCTTGGGGGCTCCTGCAATTCCCCTGAAAGAAGGTCTATTTCATGGGATGCCTCTTTAGAACTCTCATTTCCCTCCTGCCTTCTCGAAGTCCTGGACCACAACGGCTCCCGCCGAAGAGGAGCAGTACTGTGGGGCGTCGAAGATAGGTCGAGCATAGCACCTGTTAAATTCTGCGCATAGCCGGCTTTAGAATACGTAGACTCGGCTTTCCTACGCTTAGATGGCCGTTCCTCCGTGTCTCTCTCTTGCCGCAGTTCTTTTTGCCTGTCTTCGAACGGCGAAGTTGTCGGAAGCAATGCCCTTCCATGGTGGCCAGTTGGTGTCCCGAGTAGAGCGCTTAGCGGTTTCTGCGATAGTTTAGAGTAGGCGGTGGGTTGTCTTGCGACCCGTACGTTGTCAAACGACACCTCGGCAGGCGATGAACTCGGTCTTCTGGCTGCCGCCCTCTCTTCCCTCTGCTTTGTGCGATGGTCTAGTAGCTCCGTCAAATCTTGATCCCTACTCCCCAAACAATCGGCAACTTGAACCAGCACCGCGGCCCGATCCAGCTCCAGCTCCTCGCCCTCATCAATATGGTAGTCATGCCAGTGCGTATCGCCCACAAAGTTCAGTCTTTCGTCATACACCATCACCCGTTTGTTGAAGGTATGAAACTTGAGGCGACCATCTTGCCAGCGTTTCTGTTTTCGTCGGATATCTGACGTGAACAGGCAGCGAAACTCAATCACGGGCGCGGTGTTCTGTGTGAGGGGTATTGCTGTGGGCTGCACGGGGGTGTGCTGAACTAGCGACGCCATAGCTTGCAGGATTTCCCCCGAGGCAATCAATTTCGAAGGCAATATATTAAAGAACGCATTTCCACTTCATGTATTCGTAAGCTGCCGTTGTCCGTTGTGGCTTGCAAATAAAACGATACAGTGGAGTTGTCCTGAAACCGCGACGATATCCCGCCTCCACTCTAAATTACGCGTTATCCAACGCGAATGCACGTGACACATAAAATGAGAAATATGATATTGAGGCCAACGAATTTATCGCCAGCAATTCCCGTTATTGCAGATGTCTACGTGTACAATTTCCCATTTATTTCAATCCAACCACCCGAGCCATGACTGTCGTCTTCCATCGTAGGTCACATTCTGAAAGTCAGCCTCCACGGCATGCCTATTGCGCCTCCTCAGACTACATCATGCCGCATCCACCCATTCCATACGACCCATAATACTCCCTCCCACGCCTTCCACCCGCTCTCTTCCGTGGTCCTCTAGTCTTTGCCCCGGCCATCGGCCTGGTGTCCCGTTTCATTGTGAACTCCTCCACGTTCTCCACGGTTTCAACCATCACAGGCGGCCAAAGATAATCATAGTAGCTCGACATGTAGTAACCAGTTGATGGCATGTCCTCCGTGCTACAGCAGCCGCCGCCGCAACTGTCAAAGTCTTGATAGCTGCAGCTATATTGCTGCGCGTATTGTGTAGGGGGTTCCGGGTACGGGCTCGCATACGACTCGTACGGTTGAGGATACCCATAAGAATGCCCATATGATGGGTAGGGTGATTGTGCACTGCTGTCAAAGTCTTGCACAAAGCTAGGGTACCCATATGGGCTGGTGCCGTCGCCGAAGGAGTGGTACGCATTTGCTTGGTAGTTGGCGTCGTCGCTGAAGGATTGGTGAGCATTCGAATGGAAGTTGGTCTCGTAGCCGTATGATCCATTGACACTTGAATGAGAGTCCGAGCCGTCACCATACGATCGATGGGCATTTGAATAGTAGCGGGTATTGTAGGGCTCAAAACTTTCGTATCCCTGCTGTGGTAGATTCGGATCGCATGCACAGCTGGCCCAATAAGGTTGAAAGTGGCAAGACATTGCGGTAGAGAGATCTGGTAAGAACCAATACGGTTGACTGGGATGGTGTGGATATGGCCTTGGTAATCTGTGATGAGTACTGGGGCGTTTGCCGGACTGGAATCTGGAGGGGATGTGGTGGGCTTTAATGAGAGCAACGGCCTGGCTTGCCTCCATGGTGGGCGACGGGCATGGCACCTTTCTAATTCGTGCGGGTAGGGTGACTTCAACAGTTTGATGCGGAAATATCATGATGTGGCCCTGTTGCCATAAACGCTCCAAACTTTGGTCTTACCTGCCGTTTGGACGGTTTCAAGAGGATTATTTGCGCCAACGACCACAAACATATCGATGTTTCTCAAAAGTCTCATAGAGCAGCAAAGTTGGAGCGGTGATTGGGATATTTGAATGGGCACATGTTGAACAGAAAACCTGCGGTATGTAGGAAAGAATGACTTTGTTCTCCAAGACCCAATAGCTTTGAATCTTCCCGTACGTCCCACCAAACAACAACCTGAAATTCTAAAGAGTGCCGTTTCTTGAATATTGTTGAGTCCCTCTTCCAGTCTGGAGAATATATTGAGGGGCCTTACAGTTGTTACGCATCATCCTTGAATTTGTCATGTCCATCCCTGAAGTCTCGCGATGCGATGCCTCCAGCCCTATTTCGTGACCACCGTACTTTCCATTCGAATGTTGGTTGATTTTTCGTGTGCTCGTTCCATCATGTACCGTATGACCTGTATTCCAACACTTGTATGACCCTCTGTCGGCGCGCGTCGTGTCGTAGTTTAAGCTGAGATGTGGACGCTTCGTCAACAGAATACTGCGAACCTTCGAAAGCCCCGGCGCATATCGAATTGAACAGATGAAGCCTCTGCTTGTTCGCCGCCTAGTACCTATAACGCGTGGAGTAGTCTTTCGGGCTGACCACCAATCCTCGACCCTTCTTGGCTCCCCGGTAGATAGTCTCGATGATGTCGATGAGCTCTTGCTTATCCTCAAGCACCCAGTTGAGTTTGTTGTTATTTCCAGTCCCAAAATCGCACATCATGTGTTTGTTTCGGAAGAAAAACATGATTGTCATGGGGTCGTATAACTCTGGAGGCAGTTGTCAGCTCTGGAAGAATACAACACGAGAGCGCAGATGGGCCACTCACCATACATCTGCTTGAAGTCGGGCACTTCTTCTAAAAAAACACATGAGTTAGATTATATCTGCATATAGAGCTGGAGAGACTTACCCAAGTCGCAAACTGTAATATCGTTAGCAAATCTCAATGAGTGCGATAGTGTTGAAGTGACTGACCATAGACGACAGCAAAGTTCTTCACTCGGTCTGCAATCTTAAATAGCACCTCATCTTGCCGCATGCAATCCTCGGAGTAGTCCCGTCCAAAGCGGATGACGACAAGTCGCTCGTCCTCGTTCATGATAGCTTGGTCGACATGCCACCCGGTGCGTAGGTGAGGGAGTACGACGGAACCCATGGCAAGCTGTGGGGTGGTTTGGGAGTTTGAGGTTCGTTGGTATGGTTTAAAATATGAAACAGCGTAGCTGTGATGCTGTAGTGAACTGGAAGCTTTTTATTTGGATAGATGGTGGCGGGCTGTTGTGAGAAGTTGGTTGTTGGTTTGCCAGCGGCGTTATCGTCACCACCTTTGGATTTCACTGTCGCCTGAGGGGTAATCACGTGATTACGCGTTGGTATTAGGCGTTCAAACGTGATATTTCGACCGCGATTTCTCACTACATGAATCACCGACGGGTCCCCGCCATTCTCGCTCTACATCGTAAAATTTAAGGGTGAGAAATATAATACATAATTCTTGGGTTTATCTATAGATGTACCCATCAACTCTGATAGCTTAACTGGCCGCTGGGGGCACTACACGGAGGTCTTTATAGAAGAACGTCTCACTCTTCAACACGAGTCCATCAGGACTCACCGAGTAATCCGGAATTGTGCCATACTCGACATATCCAAGCCTGGGATACACCTTCTCCGCCTTACTCCCCTTCTCGGTGTCAAGGAGCTTCGTCTCATCAGTACTGCAAACCTGTGATAGCCAGAAAACTTACCAAAATCCATTTCGCCTTCTCAATCGCAATCCTCTCCAGTTCGTCCATCAACCGCCGTGCAATACCCCGCTGCCGAAGGCGTCCATCAACCATCAACTTCTCTATCCACGCCCGATGGTTCCCCGTCTGGCTCCATGGAAGTAACAAGCTCGCTACACCGCTGATGGCGCCCTCCTCCGCTATATACACGATGACCTTCTCCCCAGACTCCGGGGTGCCAGATAGACATTGCTGGATCAATCCTAGCCAAAAATCCCTCATCTTGTTGTCATCGAGGGGAGGTAGGAACGTTGCGATCGTGGCATCTTCTATGATGCATCTTTGATGAAGCGCCGTGAATCCAGTGACCAATTCATTTATAGATGCGTCGTCGATACTTTGTCCCGTGGACGAGATGATCGAGAGTGGTTGCGTTGGATGCATAGAGACGGTAGATAGTCCAGAATCCACCATTCTTGCGTACCATCAAAATATATGTAATGAAGGGAGAGGCAGAATGTAAATAAATATCGTATATACCATATCTAGGCAGCAGGGTCGAAATTACCCCACCCTCTGCTACTAGAGTTCTCGAAAAAGTTGGACACTTGAAAGCCCCGCGTGTATTTGTAAGACCGAGTAACACCCCTGCGACACGTCCGATTTCAAAATGTCACATGAGGAAGATGCAGTTCAACAAAATCTTAGTTTGTCTCTATCTTGGGTATATTATAGACATATTATGGACATTCCCAGCTTGGAACCATAAGTGATGGAGCTGGGTTTCGGGTTTCGGCTCATCAGCCACTCCAAGGCCGTTGTGGCACTCTGGGGATTCAGAACAGAGCTGTTCGGTATTCTTTCCCACCACACACACAGGCTCGCTCGTTCTCGGCGTGCCTTCGCTGCTCTAGATCTCAGCGGTATGCAAACAATGTCGTGTCTGTGCCCCTCTTCAAATGATGCCGTCATGCTCTCCCTTCAATCTCTTGACTCGTTTTTGCTCCCAATCATCGAGGTCCTTCGCGGCCAATTTCTGTAAATGAATCAGTATGAGTTTCCAACTAACAGTCCTCCCTCCCAAAGGCACCCTCAGGGAAGCTTACATAGTACTCCTCTTTCATATCGACTTTCCTTGCATTCTTCCCAATTCCCAGCTCCTCATCCTTGCTAACCCTCTGCACTCGCCTATCATGTTTCTCGTATCTGATCGCAGTGGCGGGAGTTAAAAAGAATGATCCAGCGACCATGGTTGCTATAAAAGGAAGGCCAAAAAGCGCAAATGGGTGCTTTGCCAGGGCGCTGCGGTACCTGGCTGCGATTGTGTTTGCCTGGGCCGAGGGTCGAAATTTCTTGGACTGAAAGATGGCCATTTTGCCGGCTTGCTAAATATAAAGCCTCTTTATGGAGCGGGTCGCTATGCGGGCAGCGACAATTGGAAATGCCAAGGAGAGAGGGATATATATTATCGCCGTCAAGGTCCGGCTTCAATGGAAAAGTCACCGCACAGACCAAGTCCCGAGGCCATTAACATCACGTGCTTTCGCGACTCATCTAGAGCACGTCCACGTCCCCCACATATGACGAACAACGACACTTGAGGAACCCATAACATCTTTTTTTGGTGGTATTGCACGACACAGCCTGGCCCACGGCGCCAACCAGTCGTTTCCCCAATGGATCTTGCGCCGTTGTCGATATTGGGGTTTCCTATCCCGCGTCTGTTTTGAGCCTGAGCAAGATATATCATGGGCAACCCATCACGAATGCCACCAGGACAGCAAGCTACAAATGGCGACAGTATGGACACCGGCCCAGGTGCTTTTGAACCGCCTCCCTCGACTCTTGCTGCCAAACTCGTCAACAAACTCTCAGGGAATCATAAACCCTCTCTCCAAGGGTCCCGAGACAGCTTCGGACTTCTCGTCTCTGAAGTCTCCAAGTTCGACAAAACTCGCAATGTGCATACGACGCCTGAAGAGATCACAGAAAACAACTATCGAGTTGTATATGTGCTGACCAAGGCACGTTTGGGTCCGGTGTGCAGCGACGAAAGCGATCCATTTGCGAAGAAGGAAAGGGTCCTGGACGATGCCGCCCAAGTTCTCGACTTGTTCATTACTTCTATAAAAGAGACGCCGGAAATCCTCACAAAGGTTGGGGCACAGAATGACTTGGTCCGGACGGGAAGAGGAGTGCCTCTATGGATATGGTTGTGGCCAAGGCTACTTCGACTTCTTGGAAAGGACGGTTGCGAACCGCTGTGGCCTAAAGTGAAAGAGCTCTTCCACACCGCATTCGATGTGTCTAGGGCCCTGGATGTTGAGTTCTGGGGAGTCGGTCTGCAATTCCTTAGCTATTTGAGACATTGTGCCGATGCTTCCCTGCACAATGTTGCAGCGATTTCGACTTCGACTATAACGCTGCCTCTGGTAGCGATCGAGGACGACCTCTCCTTTCAAAGTCGATTGGGGCTTATCGAGAATGGATGTACATATAATTTACGTGGGGGCTCAGATTCCTTTCATCATACTCAGCAACTATTGACCCTCGTGGCCGACTTGTCACTATCATCCTTCGTTGACGGCCAGCTTTACGAGAGCACTTCGCACAGATATACGGCATGGATTTTTGATAGCTTTCTCGAGCTTAGAACTACTGCTGCGAGGTCAGCAGCGTACAATACCGAGCAAGATGAGATACATTCGTGTTCAACCTCTGTCGATGTAGTTCACAGACTTGTGTCGTCTCGAGGCCAGCACATTGACGCCCTAGCCCATCGCAAAGGCTACCGAGTTTTGGCTCATCTTTGTTCAGAGCTTGTTGCCTATTCGACTCCATTTTCTGATGTAATCGACCGACTCAAGTTGGCAGGCATTCTGCTGGATCTCGCGTCGGCTTGTGAAGCTTCCGGATCTGTATCACAAGCAGTCGCCATTAACCTACTCCCGGCTTTAGACAAGGCTATTGTGATTGGGACTCAGGCCGCAGTTCCCGGTGACGCTGATTTGAAGGTTAGTCGATATGCCAGTTGCAACAATATGATACTAATATTGGTTTTATAGAGCTGTATTTTCTTCCTACGTCAAAAGTGCCAAAACATACCGGCCCAGAGTACCCCTACAACTCTGGAGAACAAGGCACTAGAATTGCAGTTTCGGAGTCTCTGCTTCAAAGATTTACCTAGCGTTGGCAATGATAATAATAGTGGCCCTCAAACCAAGCGTCGCAAAATTGCACCACGAAGCTTATTGGAAGAAATCACGGAAGAGGCATACATGCTACTGGGTGCCCAGAAAGCAACAGATTTGGATGGATTGAGTCATATCGCAGCGTCGGTATTCCTTTCATAAAACGATTTCTATTTTCTAACAATGAACAGAGACTGCTTCTCTCACCTTGAGGATACAAATCGCTGCAAAGCATTGAAGCTTTTGGGCATGATACCGTGTGCAAGCACTCATACCTTGACGGTATTTCGTGACAAGAACGGAGAGTTTGGAGAGCCTGAATGCACTGTATGCGGCAGCAGCAAGACCGAACCAACCATCGACGCCGCCAGCGGCCTCACTGCTTCTGCTCCCGTATCAGCATCTGTGGCCGTCAGCACCGTGCGGGCTGATCCCATACTCCATCAAGGCCCGCAGTCTGCTGATATGGCGAAGGTAGAAGCACAGGCTGTCGCAATATTGTCTGCCCTCCTCAAAGTCGGCGACTTCGAATTGTCAAGGAAGCCACGGATATTGGCAATGGTGGTCGTACGAAAATTTGCCCTCCATTTCGAAGGGGCTCAGTTCATGGATCTTGAGTCGTCGGTGTTGGGCCAATGGTGCCTGACTTCCCTCCGTAGCTCAGTTCGAGAACTTCGGATTGTTGCTGGACGAACTGTAGCCGCCTTTCTCAGGGACAGAAACAATGTCGACGTCGAAGTAACGCGAAGAAACAGAGTCAATGCAATAAATATATTGAGGCAGTTCTCTGGAGAAACTGCACCTCACCTTACTGAGACTTGGGTGTTGACATGGGGACAAATAGCCAGAGTTTTGAAAGACCGAGAGCTAAACCTGACTCTCTTGAGGCTGGTAGAATACTTGGGACATACGAACCAGATAGTCTCTGGACTTGCATTCAGCGAAATACTCAGTACCGCAGAATTGCACGGCATTCCTGTTGGGCAAATGTTTAGTCCATTTTGGCGCACTATTGCCCACACCGCTGTTAGTGATTTGCAAAATCGGCCACAGACCGTGCAATTGATGGCAGAATTGCTGTCCATAAGCGTGCCGGAGTTTCTGGTGGAAACACAGGCCTATACTCTTCCATGGCTAGTCCTGGCTAAGAAAACAGATATCATTACAAAGATATCCCAGGCTCGTGAAGATGATGACCCAAGCAAGGCCATTATTTCGAATATGGTTGCAATCATGCCTCTCCTACTTGTGCAAGCTGTCCCCGATATTGAGACGTTCATTATGGGACTTCTTCGAGGTGTATCGCCAGCATTTGACAAAATCGACCTTGTCCAGTGCCTTGGGATAGGCGCAATAGAGATAGCGGTGGAATTATTGAAGAATGCCGGTGATGAAGACGACAGCAAGAAATCCAGAGTAAGTCCATTATTTTATACCCCTAATCGTCGCAGAATCTCCCTTTCGTCTGACTGATTATCGTCGCCTCAACGTATTGCTGACTAGTGATGGCAGGTTCGACACGCTCTCAATATTTTAGCGGCACACTGCGATATCATTCCAAGTGATGGCGAGCAAAGCAAGGACAAAATTGGCGCGTTTCTTGAACAATACAGCTTAGGGATAATGTCCCATTTCTCAGAACTTGTCAACGATACGCGCGTTTGGCAGTCTCCGAACGAGAAGAAGCGGTCCTTGAGAGGAATAGAGGAGTTGGTAAAGGTGGGCAAGAGTCACACTAGGTCTGCTTTACCTCAGATCCATGCTTGCTTACAATCGGCTTTATCGAATGATCGCCTCCGCGCTGCCGCTTTTCATGCATGGGGGACTATGATCCGGAGTTTCGACGATGAGGAAGTTTCAGTCATGCTTGAAACAACCTTTGCCATCATCATTCAGCATTGGCAGCTCTTCGACAGCTCTACACGAGAGTACGCCCGTAAACTGATAGAATATCTATTGACCAAGCGCTTTCAAACCCTGGGAGTCAATGCTGATCTTCTCCCATCTCTTGCTCAAATTCCTGAGCTGCAGTCGTGCGAGGAACGGCTTGTCAAGATGAGATCAAAACCAGATGTCAAGCAAGAATATCAGATATTCAGCCGGCGAATCAGCCATGAGCATGCCAGTGTTGTAACTCAAGGCTTGACAGAGCTTGCGAGCTATCTCAAGAAGAACCAGGAATTTTTGCAAGCGTCGGCTGTCAGTGAGCAGCCGGAGAAGGTCGTCGGGGAACTTCTTCGAGCAATCCTCGATGCTTGCGTGCAATTCAATGACAGCAACATGGACGTCGCACGACTCGCAGGTGAATGTTTAGGTATGATCGGCTGCGTCGATTCCAACAGAGTCGAAACAGTTCGGAAACGGAAAGAAATCGTTGTCCTCAGCAATTTCGATGGCTCAGCCGACACGACTGATTTTGTCTTGTTCATCCTCCAAGAAGTCCTTGTGAAGGCCTTTGCTTCTGCTACGAATCCTAGAGCCCAAGGGTTCTTCTCTTACGCCATGCAAGAGTTATTGAGAAGATGCGATTTTTCCGTTGTTGTTTCCCAATATCGAAGTCATCAGATTGATACAGGCGATGCAGAAAAGCTACATAAGAAGTGGCTTGGTTTGCCTGAAAGCGTCCAAATGACGCTATCGCCGTTTCTAAGTTCAAAGTATACAGTTACGGCCATGGCAACGAATCCCGTTCAATACCCAATCTTTCAACCTACCAAGAACTACAACGTCTGGCTTCGGGCATTCGTATTAGATCTACTCCAGAAGCCGCAGAACGCCAATGCATCACTTATTTTCGATCCTCTCAGTCGTGTCATCAGGATTCAGGATACATCTGTCGCCAATTTCCTCCTTCCTTATACTGTTTTGCACAGCGTTGCCCTTGGATCTGACCAAGATAGGAGCGATATCCTCGGCGAAATCCTGGCAATATTGGAACACGACACATCGACTGATTCGCATAATGAGCTCAATAATGTAAAGCTCTGCAGCGAGGTAACTTCCTTTCTCTCTCATATCCTACGTTAACTGACAACTGGTAGGCAGTATTCAGGGTGTTGGACTACCTAGCTCGCTGGGCACAAGAGGAAAAGGCGGCTCTCGGCTTGCTGTCGACGAGATCAAATTCTGACACAGAAGAGAAATCTAGGCGGCATCTTCGGCTTCAATTGGTAGGCAAGCTACTCTCTGCTATCCCGGCCCAAATAATATCACGCCGTGCCGTCGAATGCAAGTCGTATGCACGAGCCCTCTTCCATTGGGAAGCGCACATACGGAAAGTCAGGAAAAACAACGAGCCGATTCCCAAATCAATGCTTCTGCGCCTCCAGGATATTTATACTCAAATCGATGAGCCAGATGGTATCGAAGGCATCTCGGCTCACCTATATGTGCTTGATATTGACCAGCAGGTCCTTGGACACCGCAAGGCCGGCCGTTGGACTGCTGCGCAGAGTTGGTACGAAATTAAATTGGCTGAGAATCCCAGCGACACTGAAGCGCAAGTGAACCTGCTTGACTGTATGAAGGAGTCTGGCCAGTATGATGCTCTATTAAACTACGTCGAAGGCATAGAGCAATCCAGCTCAATTGTATCAAAAGTGCTTCCTTTTGCAACAGAAGCGTCGTGGGCAACAAGTCGGTGGAATATGCTGGAAAAGTATGTTGCCAAAGCGCCTATTGAAATCGCGGGCGATTTCAATGTGAACATTGGCCGCGTCTTACTCGCATTTCGTGATCGGGATTTCAATGTCTTCGACGCCGCAATAAAATCACTGCGAGAGCATATTGCCGGCTCATTATCAGCGGATACAACCTCATCTCTGGGATCTTGCCATGATTCCATGTTGCGGCTGCACGTGTTGACGGAGTTGGATTTGATTGCTCATTCGTCTGACGATGCATCTCAGCGCCAACAGGTCCTATCGTCCCTTGACAGACGGCTTGAAGTAGTAGGTGCCTACCTCAATGACAAACAGTATCTGCTTGGCCTGCGTCGAGCTGCAATGCAGCTTTCAAGGAATACATTCACCGAGGCCAACATAGCCTCCGCGTGGCTTACAAGCGCTCGCGTGGCCCGTAAGGGGAACTCCGTCCACCACTCCTTCAATGCCGTCCTTCACGCATCTAAGCTTGGCGACGACTCTGCTATGATCGAGCATGCTCGGCTGATATGGAGAGAGGGCCATCACCGCAAAGCCATTCAGAGCCTCCAAGGAGCTATCGACAACAATGCGTTTATCTCTCATAACCAAGCGCCGTCGGAACTGGAAACTGGCCAAGAGGGGAACCGAGACCAGCAAAACCTCCTCGCAGCACGAGCACATCTACTGCTAGCCAAATGGCAAGACGACGCTGGGCAGACACACTCTACCGCGTTGCGTTCGCAATATCAATTTGCTGCAAAACTTTCTATGACATGGGAGAGAGGCCATTACTACCTTGGCCGGCATTACAACAAACTACTTGAATCAGAGAAAACAATGGCCTCGGATCAACAAATATTATCCTTCCTCGCAGGAGAGATGGCAAGACTGGTTATCGAGAACTATCTACGCTCTTTGAGCTACGGCACCAAGTACGTCTATCAGACCTTACCGCGTATCCTCACGCTCTGGCTGGACCTCGGAATGCAGATCACACAACCCGTGGATGCCAAATATGGAAACAAGGAGTTCGCCGCAACCTTGAAACTTAAGCAGAAGGAGCAGATTGCCTCTATTCATCTTCGGTTTGACAAGTATGTGCAAAAGATGCCCGCGTACATTTTCTATACGGCACTACCACAGATTGTGGCAAGAATCGCTCATCCAAATCAAGAAGTTTATCAATATCTACACCAGATTATTGTGAAGGTAGTTTCAACACATCCCCAACAGGCACTGTGGACTCTCCTTGCAGTGACTACATCGACGCAAACCGAGCGAAAAACCCGCGGCGCAAGCATTCTGCAGACCCTATTCTCATCGTCGAGGAAACTCAGTCCAGCTGGGGTAGACCTGAAATCTATGATACAGAAAGGGCAGAAACTCTCGCAACAACTCCTCGTCGCTTGTACAGCTGGCGACTTTCCTACGAATAGGACAACTTTCGTCAGCATCACGAAGCATCTCGGTTTCAACCCGAAGCAGTGCTGCCCCAGCCCACTCGCGGTCCCTATTGAGAGCGCGCTTACTGCTACGCTGCCTACTCTTGCCGACAGCGTAGGATCACACAAGGCTTTTTCAAGAGACGTCATTACAATTGACGGGTTCGCAGATGAAGTCATGGTGCTCAGTTCTCTCCAGCGGCCTCGAAAGCTGACAACAAGAGGCTCAGATGGAAAGCTGTACGGGCTGCTTTGCAAGCCAAAGGATGACCTTCGAAAAGATCAGCGCCTTATGGAGTTCAACAGCATGATCAATCGCTCCCTGAAGCGAGATGCGGAAGCAAGCAAGCGCCAACTGTACATAAAGACATATGCAGTGACGCCCCTCAATGAAGAATGCGGCATAATCGAATGGGTAGATGGCCTTAAAACACTTCGCGACATCCTGCTCGGGTTCTACAAGTCAATTGGGGTCGCCCCAAATTATACAGAACTCCGAGTTCTTCTCAAGGACGCCAGCGAAAACGATGACAAGCTATTTCTATTCAAGGACAAAATACTTGCACAGCTACCTCCCGTATTCCATCAGTGGTTTGTCCAGCAGTTTCCTGAGCCTTCATCGTGGTTCACTGCCAGGCTCAAGTACACACGCTCATGTGCCGTTATGTCGATGGTGGGTACAATCTTAGGCTTGGGTGACCGTCACGGCGAGAACATCCTATTTGAGGAAGGCAACGGCGGGACCTTTCACGTCGACTTCAATTGCCTCTTCGACAAAGGCCTCACTTTCCAGCAGCCTGAGAAAGTGCCATTCAGGTTAACACACAATATGGTTGATGCTATGGGCGTCTACGGCTATGAGGGACCTTTCCGCACTTCATCTGAGATCTCGCTCAGGCTTCTTCGCCAGCATGAAGAGACACTGATGACGATATTGGAAGCGTTCGTATACGACCCCACGCTCGACTTATTAGAGAACAAGAATAAGAAGAGGAGAGAGCGTGATCCCGCCGTGCAGAAGGTGCCAAATACGCCGCAGGGTGTTCTAAAGAGCATTCGGAGGAAGATGAGGGGACTGTTGGAGGGCGATAGTGTTCCGTTAGGGGTGGAAGGGCAGGTGGACGAGTTGATTAAGCAGGCTACGAGCACGAAGAATTTGGTGGGCATGTATATCGGATGGTGCGCCTTCTTTTAGGTTTTGGAATAGCAATGGTAGGTGCGGAGTGGTAGGGGCCGGCTGCAAGGGGTCGAAGGGAAGACGGTGACTGGTAGGGCGCTCCACCTCACGACAGCGAGGATGAGCCCGCACCACGATGGGTGATGGCGAATGGGGTTAGGATTTAGAATATATAAGACAGTTACAAGCACTATGACTATGTATATTGTCGCGTTTTGCGTGATAGTGCCCTGGACGTAGTCACATGAGACGCACATAGCCGCTCCTGATGTTACATATGCATATTCGCTAACAATTCTGCACCAACTTTTGAATATAATATCCGAGTGGTACAGGGCGGCTGTTCCCATTCTTCAGCACGACTCATCTCCATCGTTTGCACCTGTTCCCAACAGAGGAGCAGTTCCGTTGCGAAGAAAAATATTATGGTAGGTGCCTAGAAGCACTTGTATTGCTAGAGCAGAGTTGAACCCCTACTTAGGCTACGGTGCGGCCCGAGGTGGACCCACCAACTGTTCGTGATGTTGGCTTGACTGTCCTTCGAGACCCACCAAATAGCATAGCTGAGTATATCCACCCATTGATGGTTCAAAAACATGTAAATAATAGTATCTAGCATCATATTTGTCATGGCCTCCAGGGCCATCCACGAAGGACTTGGACTTGTAAAGTGCAGCCTGAGTCCGTCACTAAAGGCTCAGTAGCTCCAAAGACGTCTCATCGCCAGGGGCTTGCTATCTCGCCGGGGATCGATTTCCGAAACTGACGATCCTCAGACCGTATCAGAGGTGTTCTGGCCACTCGACTTGCTCCCTGAAGATTGTCCAGATGCCCGCATACTCACATGGGGCTACGAATCAAATATCTCTCGGTTTTTTGCTGGGCCTGCGAATCAAAACACCATACTTGCGCATGCTAGAGACTTGCTCTACGCATTAGAAAGCATAAGGAGGGATTGTGTAAGTCACGAGCATGGTACTATATAATTAGACTGCTAAAACTGCTTCTAGAGGACGCGAAACCTTATATTTGTAACCCATTCTCTTGGGGGTATAATTGTCCAGGACGTAAGTGATTTTCCGTTTAATTTATATTCATAATCATCAAAAAAAAGCAGAGCATCATTAACATAGTATATAGGTTCTCTGCCGTGCAGCAGAGGAGCAAGACGACAGTTTACTTCACATCTTCAAGGCCACACAGGCTGCATTTTTCTTCGGAAAACCACATCGCGGTAGCGGCTATGCAGAGGCTGGGGCAAAATTGCAAAAGATTGCCCATAGGACTGGTTTTAGTACTAACGACCAAAATATACAAGCACTCCAAGTCGGCAGCTTTGAACTCGAGATTGTCCACGAGAGATTCATGAAGTTGTATCAGCGTAACCCTCGACCATTTGAAGTCTATACATTTCAAGAAGCGCAAGGCCTAACCGGAGTTAGGTTGCTAGGACTTGGAGAGAAGGTGAATTAGTAAATGCCGATTTTGCAAGGCTAGAGCTAATTATGTTGCAGGTAGTAGGAAACGTCTCGTCTGCATTTACAGAAGCAGAACGGTGTCAAACCATTAATTCAAACCATACGGATATGGTTCGATTTAGCAGTAGATACGATGCGGACTATGAGAAAATAGCTAGCGAGCTTTAAACCCTGTTATCTATTGAAAGGGAGGAACAGAAGAAGATAACTGGGGTTCGAGACACCGGACGCACATCATCAACGCTGTCTTCAGTTTACTGTACGTAATTATCTATTTATGAAGAGTAGCAACTAAGCTCTATAGCCCTGAATGAGTTTGAGATGCACTGTATAAGGCTTTTCAATACGTCTGATGTCGCTGAGTATCAATCTACTCTTCCTACTAGAGTTGAAGGGACATGTCAGTGGGTCTTATCTCATCCGCAATATGTTGCATGGGATTCCGAGGAAAAGCCTTCCGTGCTATGAATCAGCGGCCATCCTGAAACAGGAAAGACAACACTCTCCGCCTACTTGCTAGAATATTTAGCCGCTAATAAGCTACCAAACCGACACCATACCGTGTGCGCATTTTTCTGCGACGAAAAGATAAGAAGTCAGCGCGATGGGAAGGCAATTCCACGGAGCCTAATTCATCAAATCCTAACAAGACGGCATGAGCTTATTAGGCACGTGAAAGCAGCTTATGAAGTGCAAGGTTCTCACTTGATGGATAATTTCAGCGAGCTATGGAGAATTTTTATAGCAATCGCCACTGATAATCGATCAGGCCCAATGAGCATCATTATCGATGCAATCGATGAGTGTGAAGAGAGCACAGGGGCTAATCTACTTTCGAAGATTGCTGCTGTTATTCAGGAGTCTCAAGCAACATCAGGCTAGAGTCGTATGGCATAAGATTCGTGCTTACAAGCCGCCCATTATTCCATCGTCGCTACCCCTTCGCTCATTTGCAGATACAAGATTTGGATCAGAGCGCTTCCCAAGATCTCCGAGTCGTCATTCAACACAAAATTGAGAAAATATCCAAACAGACAAATTGCAGGCCAGAGACGAGAACATATCTTGAGAATACTTTATATTCTAAAGCGGATCGGACGTTCTTATGGGTTGCTCTTATGGTCCCGCTTTTGGAGAAAACGCCCCTTGCATCACAGAAGGATTTTCAGCGCATAGTCAAAAACCTACCAAAGGGCCTTGCAGCAATCTATGAAAGCTTCCTTTGTAGTATTCCTGTCGAGTATCGAGAGACTGCGGCTCTGCTGTTACACTTTATCGCTGGTAGCAGAAGACTCCTATCTCTCGATGAAATTGGAGTTCTCCTTGCCTTGAAAGATACACAGCAGAGCATCAGTTCGATTGCAGCGGATTCTCAACCAAATATGCATGAGACCTTAGAAATCATTCTAGGTCTCATGATCCGTATTTCAGAAGGTCGGGTATCTTTTGTCCACCAGACGGCGAAAGAGTTTCTCAGCCGCCTCCATAAGGAGCCAGACCATCCACTATCAAAGCTATATGGAATCGATCAAGTAAATGCAGATTTGCTAATGGCACGGTCCTGCGTATCTTACCTCCTTCTCCATGATTTCAGCATGGATATTTTCACCGAAGACGAAGGTGGCATCCGAGACCCACCTACCTCTCCCATCTGCACTTCTAGCGCTGAGTGCGTCAACGATATTTGGGATGACTTAGATCTTGGTGACACTATATTCATAAGAGATTATGATGTCGCAGAATCTAGACGCTGTAGTTTCATCGCTCGGAAATACGCATTTTTCGACTACTCCGCAGTGCATTGGGCTAGCCATTTTGCTTGCTGTAACTCGATTTGCCCAGAAGATTTACAGCTATTAGCATTGGAAGTTTCACAGAGCAGTACTAATAAGTTTTCGAACTGGTTTCGGTATTATTGGTCTCAGCATGAGGCGGGCGCAACGCTTCCAATCGATTTCAATCCGTTTATCATAGCTTGCTTCTTCGGGCATCTTATAACTGTGGCGTTCTTACAAGATACTCGCGTTCCCATCGATATGGACACTGCTGCCTGTGGCTTGTTTTGGGCGTCATATAAGGGACATTCTCATGTTGTTTCTCAGTTGCTGCTTCGACATACTCCAGTACACTGGGAAATTGCTAATCATGATACTACACTAATTTCAGCTGCACGCTTTAATCACCTAGACGTGGTGCAGGCACTCCTAGAGGCCAAAGAAATCAATGTCAACAGCAAGGGAAAAGATGGTCGTACAGCGCTTTCTAAGGCCGCTGGAAATGGACATCTCGCTATCGTAGACTGCCTTCTACGCCATCGAGCAATACAACCTGACATAGCAGATTCCAGCGGATGGACGCCGATCTTCTGGGCCGTTGGTGGAAAATACGTCGAAGTTGTTCAGAGGCTTTTTACCAACAACGGGGTTGGCAGCAACTATGCTGATAAAGACGGCCGAAGCGTTTTTTCATGGGCTGCAGAAGCAGGTGACGTTGACATTGTCGAGCTTTTCTTGGCGCGGGAAAGCATCTACATTAAGCAGTCAGACTCAAGGGGGATGACAGCCTTAGCTTGGGCCGCAAAGAGTGGAAATATTGATATAGTCTCGACGATGAGACGGAGCAAGGGCGTCGATATTTCCCCTAAGAACAACGAAGGGCGAAATGCGATTTCATTAGCTGCAGCAGGCGGACATCATGATGTAGTAGCCTATCTCTTAAAGCATGATCCGGCGGGGGCAGATATGGAGGATAATGATGGATGGGCACCGCTTGCTTGGGCTCTTGACAACGATGCCCCGGTCACTGTTCAGGCTCTGCTTTCATCTGGGAGGGTAGATCCTAATCGTAAAGATAAGAATGGACGGACGGCGCTATCATGGGCTGCCGGGTATGGATACGTAGAAGTCACGAAAAGGATTATGGACGCAAAGGGTGCTAAAGTCGATGAACGGGATAATTCAGGTCGAACGGCATTGGGATGGGCGAAACTTTATGGTTTCGGCGAGGTGGTGGAGGTCTTGGAACGTACGTAACTAGTGACATTAATTACCATCTTCATCTCAGTATCATTGCTCCCATCGCTGATTATCGAAGGCATTATATCTGATAATGGTCTATGTCTACATTTACAGCCCCATAGCTTAGTCATTTAGTCTCCCCCATTTAAGCTTTCCAAGGCCTTGGCTGTATCCAAAATACTCTGGGGAAAGCCGATCCACTCCTTCCCAGTCGCCTCCACCGCCTTCTGCCCCGAAATACGCGACGTGCCGGGAAAGTGCGAGATCTCGACAATCCTGCCATTTGCATCCTTCTTGAACAAATAACCCGTCTCGGGCTCGCCGATCGGGATATTCGTGCGCTCGGGGTACTGCGCGCACAGGATATCGGCGATGCCTTGGTTTGGGCCGATGCCACTGCTAGCGATGTACTTCTCGCCATCTGCGATAGTGTGGTTCTCGAAGGCCCAAAGATGAACTCGGGAGACGTCGCGGACGTCGATCGTGGCGCCCGAACCGTATCTTGTTGGGAGGATACCGGTTAGGCCGGCGAAAATGGAGTAGAGTGGCTTGAGAGTCTCGTTGAGCTTGGATGGCGATGAGGGGACGACGACGGGAGGGCCTATGACGATGGACGGATGGATGGTGATGATGGAGAATCGTGGCTAAGGCGATAATTTTAGTGGTGAAACCTGGAGCGATTTATACAATATAGGGGAGCCTACTTTACGACTGTCTCTGAACTCCTGAACAGCACGAAGAGCTGCTGCCTTGGACGCCGCGTACATTATGCCGCCCCTCTGTGCTTCTGGGATTCCGTCTGCGTCTACATTCTTAGCTGCCTCAATAGCCCATGTGTTCTCGTCGGCCTCCGTGGTGACATATCCCTCTGGAGCTCCCCGGTTCCACAGTGCGGCGACGGACGATGTGATCACCACGGCTTCAAGCTGCGAGCCGGCCTGCTCTAAAGCAGAAGTGAGAAGGGTGTTCGTGCCCCCGATAGCTGGGACCACAACCGTATCCCACGTATTAAGGGCAAAGTTCACGGGCGAGGCAACGTGGAAGATACCATGTACGCCTGTGACTCGGTCAGTTTATTTCACGTGATATAATTTAAAAGAACGAATGCCACTACGAACCCTTGACTGCTGCATCGAATGCCATTGGCGCCGTTATATCAGGGACTTCAAATATTTCGATGCGGTCAGCATATGGAGCGAATGGCCCTGCGAGAAGGGCATGAGTGCTCGCAACGGAGCGAGAGGTTCCACGGATCGAATAGCCTTGGCTCAGTGCGTCGAGGCCAATTTTCGAGCCAATGTAGCCATTAATCCCCGTAATGAGGACGACCTTGCCGTTGGTTGCTGCAATAGACATTGTACTGTACTAAGTCACGCGCGGGGCAGTGCTTTATTGGGTGATTTTATCGTAATGGGGATTTGTGGTGTGTTCAATGTTCAAGAACCAAGGGATGGGGCCGCGTAGTATTTATTTCCAGGATTGTCATTAACGTATTTCACAAGCGAGTCGGACACCCAAGCGGGTCGGACACGAAAACACCAAAATTGACTATTACTGCCTACTACTACACCACCACCCTATATAATAACCCCTACTCAACTGTAATTGATTCCTGCTCCCTCTCGCACGTACGGGCATTATGGCCTATAATACCACATAAGCCACAGCGCTTCCGTCGGCCCTTAGAACCTACCTGCCGACTCTCACTTGCTACCTCCGTTCGGACTTAAGCATCCACCTTAGCACTCTAAAGTATATCCTCTCCCTCTCGTACGGAGAGGCTTCCCCCTTACATTATACGCCTCTTACGCTTCCTTTCCCTTCTCTTTTTCTATTCATTTGCTGCTTATAGAACCTTAACTTCCGCCTTAAGTAGAATAGTAGAATGCATTATTATTTCCCCCCCTTTAATAAGGTAGCTAATAGCATTATTAATTAAGATAGGAGAGCAATTCTAATGTTATATAATATAGTTCTTAATGTAACGTATTTCCCGGGCGAGTCGCCCACCAAAACACTAAAAATTGACTATTCCTACTACTACACCACCACCACCTTACATAATGACCCTTATTCGATCGTAATTGATTCCTGGCGCCTCTCGCAAGTACGGGAATTATGGCCCATAATACTACATATGCCACAGCGCTTCTGTCGGCCTGTAGAACCCCCCTGCCGAGTAGTCTCACTTGCCACCTCCGTACGGAGTTGAGCATCAACCTCAGCACTCTAAAGGATATCCTCTCCCTCTCGTATAGAGAGACTACCCCCTTGCATTATACGCCTCTTACGCTTCCTTTCCCTCCTCTTTTTCTGTTCATTTGCTGCTTATAGAGCCTTAACTTCTGCCTTAAGTAGAACAGCAGAATGTATTATAACCTAAGCTCCCTTTGTAAGCCAGCTTAGTGCATCATTAATTAAGGTAGGAGAGCTGTTCTAGTGTCGCATGACGCGGTTCTTAATATACTCTGTTTGAAAATCAAGCTCCCTTATAGTTTAAGGGGTCTTTAAAGTCTAATTGTTACTCTTAACTATAGGAGGAGTTGGAGTTCTTAAGTATAGATTTAAGTGAGAGAGGACATTCTACAGCTCGTACAGAACTAGTCCTGTTGCTTAGAACCTACTCTTAATGTTCTACTCTATAAACGTAGCTTTAAATGCTTCTTTAAATGTAGAGAGAAACTTAAGCTTTGTGATATGATTTATCCTGTTCTATATAAAGATTTTAATCTAACGTCTATACGAAAGCTTTAGTAGAGCAAAGCAGCTAACATTAAGTGGCTAAAGGATATGTAAGGAGTATAGTGGCATATAGAGGGTGATTATCTTCCATTCTATACAGTAGTGTTAAAATTAAGTAGAGATGTAGCTCTTATGCCCATTAAGAATAAGAAGGCGATAGGTTCTAATTGTATAAGCATTTGTATGTTGATTAAAGTGTTGAATCCACTTGTACCTAATTGAATTTAAAGTCCACCCATTCTTACTAAGCGTAATCACCTAATCATCTAGCAATCCTAAGTCCTTGTACTAAGTAGAGAGGTGATTCTACGCCTTGAAAATGATAAACGGCGGGAGTGCCTATCTATACGAGTTAACACCTTAGATAATTAACACCTACTCTCTATTCCCTAGCTGTATAACCTTCGGACAGCTCTTTGCTTCTAAGCTTATGACTACCTTTGTAGTAGCAATAACTCCTATTATGAAACCTACTTCATTAAAGTTGTAGATATCCTACTCTAAGATTCTGTATTTTACAACTATGTTTCGTACAAGAGAGAACCACCCTTTAATTATCTTAGGATCTTCACATTTTGCTCGTTTATAGTTGTACTTTCAACTAAACTTTGCTTTAAGTTCTATATGACGCGTTATGAAGCTTGTAGTCTAGTTCTTCCTAACAGGGCTCACGTCTCGTTTAGAGAGTAGTAGATCTACCATTTCTTACACAGCTTGCAGCTAGGGCGGAAATCCACGTGAATCTAGGTCAAGAATATACTAAACAAGAGCTGACTCTTCGTACGGAGTTAATCTTCAAAAGTTAGGGGTAGAATTGCGTTGAGAAGTCATGCTGTGAATCCGATCGCGTAAGGTTGTTTAGGGGATATCGTACGATACTGCAGCTGCTCAAACGCTTTGAAATTGGCCTTGCTTAATTGCATAGATAGCTAATAGTATTCTACCCTCTTAATTAGAGGATTAGGCTTGTGTTAGTTGTGGCATTATTAACTATAGATAGGTTGACGCGTTTTGGTGTTTTGGTGGGCGACTCGCCTAGGTGGGCGACTCGCCTGGGAAATACGTTACTCTATTTAAAAGTTAAGCTCCCTTATAGTTTAAGTAGTCTTTAAAGCCTAATTGTCACTCTTAACTATAAGAGGAGTTAGAGTCCTTAAGCGTAGATTTAAGTAAGAGAGGACATTCTATAGCTTATATAGAACTAGCCCTATAGCTTAGAATCTGCTTTTAATGTTCTACTCTATAAATGTAGCTTTAAATGCTTCTTTAAATATAAAGATGAACTTAAGCTTTATAATATAGTTTAGCTAGTTCTATATAAAGGTTTTAATCTACTTTCTATACAAAAGCTTTAGTAGTGTAAAGCAGCTTACATTAAGAGGCTAAAGAATATGTAATAAGTATAGTAGCATATAGAGGGTAATTATCTTCTATTCTATATAGTAGTGTTAAAATTAAGCTAAGAGGTAGCTTTTATGTCTATTAAGAATAAGAAGGTGATAGGTTCTAACTATATAAGCATTTATATGCTAATTAAAGTGTTAAATCTACTTATACCTAATTAAATTTAAAGTTCACCTATTCTTACTTAGCATAATCACCTAATCATCTAGTAATCCTAAGTCCTTATACTATATAGAGAGGTGATTCTATACCTTAAAAATAATGAATAGTAGGAGTGCCTATCTATACAAATTAACACCTTAGATAATTAACACCTACTATCTATTCCCTAGCTATATAGTCTTTAGATAGCTCTTTACTTCTAAGCTTATAACTACCTTTATAGTAGTAATAACTCCTATTATAAAACCTACTTTATTAAAGTTATAGATATCCTACTATAAGATGTTATATTTTACAACTATGTTCTATATAAGAGAGAACTACCCTTTAATTATCTTTAGATCTTTACATTTTGCTCATTTATAGTTATACTTTTAACTAAACTTTGCTTTAAGTTCTATATAACACATTATAAAGTTAGTAGTCTAGTTCTTCCTAGTAGGGCTCTTACCTTATTTAGTAAGTAGTAGGTTAGCTATTTCTTATACATCTTATAGCTAGGGTAGAAATCCATATAAATCTAGGTTAAGGATGTACTAAACAAGAGCTAACTCTTTATATAGATGTTATAGCTCTTAGAAGGTTATTAGCTATAGGAGCCTAACAGTAGAATGTTACAGCTCTTAGAAGGCTATTAGCTATAGGAGCCTAATAGTAGAACCCTATAGGAGTTATGTAATAGAACTATAAGAACTGTAAGAACTATTATAGTTCCTTATAGAGGTAGGAACTGTAAAGACTGTTAGAACTGTTAGAGATGCTAAATCTACTTAAAACTAATTACATTTATAGTCTACCCATTTTCACTTAATGTAACAACCTAATTATATAGAAGGTGTATGTTGTTGTCATTATAGTAAGCTAAGAGATGGTTTGCTCCCTTAAAAATGATAAATGGAGGAATTACCTACCTATATAAGTTGATTCCTTAGATAATTAACACCCATTCTTGATTTCCTAGCTATGTAGTTTTTAGACGATTCCTCAACTCTAAGCTAGTGACTACCTTAGTAGTAGTAATCATTCCTATTAAGAACCTAGCTTTATTAAAGTTATATATATCCTCCTCTTAAATTCTGTACTTTGCAACTGTGTTTCGTACGAGCTTAAACTAGTCTCTAATAATTACTAGATCTTTACAAAGAGCTCTTTTATAATCATATTTTCGTCTGAACTTTGTTTTAATCTCTGTATGACGCGTGATAAAGTTTGAGGTCTAATTCTTACCTATAGGTGACGCGTTGCGTTTAGCGAGGAGTAGGTCCGCCATTTCTTATACAGCAGCTAACTAAGGTAGGAATCCACGCGAATCTAGGTCGAGAATATATCATACGATAGCTTCTTCTTCTTAGGAAGTAAGCCTTTGAGTATTTAAGGGAGTGTCGTGTCGTGAAGGTATTCTGCTAATTCGACGTTAAAGTGTTGTAAGAGGTATATCGTACGATATTGCAGCAGCTCAAACGCTCTTAAGTTGGCTTGATTTAAATGCTTGTATAGCTAAAAGAATCCTACCTTCTTGATTAGATGACATAGCTTGGTTTTGTGGAGACATAATAGGTTCTGTATGAAGTTGTCGCGACTTCGTATTATTCTGACCCGCTCGCTGGGAAATACGTTATTTATATTTATCAAAAAGTAATCCGAAGTTGCCAGCGTTTGTAATTAAGATTCTTTGTAATCAAACTAGATTGTCTTTTGAGGGAATGCAGTAATGACGTTTCCCGTCGTCCGCCGGTGTTTTGCCAAGCTCTGTGGTCGCAATTGCTAACAAGCGCCCTGGGATCCTAACCGCCTGGTCCCAACCGCTGGAGAGCCTCCTGATTTCAACGTGTTGGTGTTGGACTCCACACAAGGGTGACTGCGCCACTAACTTCACCAACCGTTACGTCCGTAATGGCTATCTTGTTGTATTTTAGGCTCCAGCCATGTTAACGCGCGGTAACGGGCTTCAGGTTTCATCCCGTCTTCATATTATAGGCTGAGCATCCAACGGCAAGGCATGTTTGTTTGGTAGCCAAGCTACAACAGTCCCTTCTTAGGTCCTGTAATGAGCCTGGTTACTGTTCTCGGTTTATTGCTTGTTGGATTCTCATTGCAGAGATTTTGGGTATATATTCTAGATGAATCATCCTGTAAAATAGTTTCCGTATCACACTCAGCCTGCCTGTCTTCGATTATCATATATTCCTATCTGTCAGTTTCTACGTCGCCCATAACCCATTTACGCCACATTTGCTTGCTTTACAAGCGTATAGCCTCCTGTATTACGCAAGAAAGGTATGCATTTTTATATTTTGATTTTCGAGTCACAGCGACCAAACCCAGGGAACGCCGACTCAGTTCGGAATTGAGAACATATCGCCATACAATATCTATAACAGTGTTGACCCAATACAATACCTATAACGGTGCTGACCAAAAACTAGGACCCAACTCGACAATGGCAGCCGAAACCAGAACCAGCGTGTATCTCACGCTTGTCATCTATCGTGGCGAGCCTGACTGGATAAAGCGTCGACATGTAGGAATCGACTGTGACTTTTCGAACGCGAATGGCCGACAATTTTATCACGTCCAAGGAGTGCCCACCAAATTCGCCATTGACCTCAGACCGAACTATAATCCCTACGACAGCTCTCGGTTTGCGAAGTCGGTCCCAGTTGGATATCTCAACGCCCATGTAACAAAATTAGAACTGCAAAACCTCATCTACAACAACGTGCAGCCTGATAATTTGAGTTCTACGTATATTTATCTTGGAACTATTTAACTTAACGACGTTGCCAACGAATGATGGCTTGATAATCCATGAGTTCCTTGTCATATTTTTGGGAAAATATAACATCTGAGTAGCCGAACCAGTCGTGAAGGGAAGGACGCTCGAAGAACTTGACGTACTCCCAATACTCCGGAAACCACCCAGCAAACTCCCAGTCGATTAGCCCAACAATCTTATTATCTGGGACGATAAAATTATGCTGAGACAGATCGGCATGGCAAAAGGTGAGTCGATGGTTGCAAGTAGGGAGAGAATTTAGCCCTCGTAGTATTGCATCTGGAGTCACAGTAGGTCGAAAATCCAAGACGAAGGAATTAAAGCTTTCTTCGTCTGGGAAAGGCCCACCACTATAATCGAAATAGCCTGAAATTGCCAAGCGTTAGAAGGGGCAGCGTACAAAAACAGATACGAACACCTTACTTCGTAGATCACGTATTCCACCGCCGCTACATGACCGTATAGCATTCGATTCGGAGGGGAGTGATCGCATCTTGTCGATAATATCGCGGAGCTGAATAGCAATATCGTGCTTCTGGTCAGGTGTCATAGAGGGCCAGGCGTCTTTTAAATTGTCTCCAGGGATGTAGTCCATGCGGATACTAGCTCCTCCATCTGGTGTCGGGTGAGCCTCATGAATATGAGGCACGGGTAGCTGGAGCTGCTCTGCGAGACGGAGGGCATGGGTTTCTTCGATTTTGGTGCTCTCTCCAGATTTCACAACGGTTTGGTCATCTACGACATTAGTACAATTCCGTTAACATTTTTCAAACAATATCATCAAGACTGGGGATTTCTCACCACAGAGCTCAACTACGCGCCCTCTCATCTGGTAGATGATTTTAGAATCTACGTATCACAGCCCGTTAGTAGGAAACATAACTCAAAGATCGCAGTAGAGGGTACTTGGGACGGTCGGTTGTGCCAGAACTTCCACACGTTTTGGCATCTTTGGAGCTTGTCCTGGAGGAAAAGGGAGGGGGACCCCAGTGACGGCGGGGGCGGGGTTAACAATTGGTCGCCTATGCGCTAAACTATTTAAAGCACTAGCGTGTAATGGGCAGGCACACCGCCTAGACATTGGCTAGCCCCATCCGATAATGCGGGATATGCGCCGATAAGAAAAATATCCAATGGCACTGCACAGAAGCTAAGACTCATCGACTTCGGAGCCCAACCACAGTGAAGCCGACTCTCAATCTTATAAGCTGCGAACATTGCGGCATACGGCCGATTAATTCCAACCCGAGATTTTCTCCTCTCCGACTTCACAATGTTGTCAACTCCTTCGGTGGGCGTGCTTGGTGGGGGGCAACTGGGACGGATGATGATGGAAGCTGCAAACCGATTGAACATCCAACTCAACGTGCTCGATGCGCCCAATTCCCCGGCGAAACAGATTAGCGCCCACGATGGCCATGCCAACGGATCATTCACCGACCCACCATCAATGCGGAGGCTTGCAGAGACTTGCGACATCCTGACGACAGAGATTGAGCACGTCGATACCTACGCCCTCCAGGAGGTCTCCTCAAAGGTCAAGGTTGAGCCGACCTGGCAGACAATTCGTACGATACAGGACAAGTTCAATCAGAAGGAGCATTTGTCGAAATTCGATATCCCAATGGCGGACTACCGTGAGCTGAGCAACAACACCGCCGAAGAGCTAGCCGCGATCGGAGAGGAACTTGGCTTCCCAATGATGCTCAAGTCGAAAACACAAGCATACGACGGCAGAGGTAAGACGCCCACGAATATATATTGGCACTTGTAACTAACCTTGTATCTCACTGCAGGAAACTACTCCGTCAAAACCAAAGCAGACATCCCCGCAGCCCTCAAAGCTCTCGAGAACCGCCCACTATACGCCGAGAAATGGGCAAACTTCACAATGGAAGTAGCCGTCATCGTCGTCAAAACCAAAGACGGCGTCCTCTCCTACCCAACCGTCGAAACCGTCCAAGAAGACTCGATCTGCAAGCTCGTCTACGCCCCCGCCCGCAAGATCTCCGACGAAATCAACCAACAAGCCCAAGCCCTCGCGCGCAAAACCGTCGCCGCCTTCGACGGCCTCGGCGTCTTCGGCGTCGAAATGTTCCTCCTCCCCGATAACTCGCTCCTCCTCTGCGAGCTAGCGTGCCGCATCCACAACTCCGGCCACTACACCATCGAAGCCTGTTCCATCTCGCAGTTCGAGGCCCACCTCCGCGCCATCCTCGACCTACCCATCCCAGCACAGAGCCTCGAGATCCGCGACCCGGCAATTATGCTGAATATCCTCGGTGGCGCAACACCAGAGGCTCATCTACAGGTCGCTGAGCGCGCCCTCTCAATCCCGAACGCGAGCGTACACCTGTACGGAAAAGGCGCAGGGCGCCCAGGCCGAAAGATGGGTCACGTCACCGTGACGGCCCGCACGATGGAGGAGGCGGAGCGCACCATCGCGCCACTGCTTGGGTTTGTCGGCGGCGCTTCCCCAGAATCCAACATCCTCTACACGCAGACCCTTCCACGTCTCAACGTCCGCCCTACAGTGGGCGTAATAATGGGCTCTGACAGCGATCTCAAGACGCTGATTCCCGGGCTCAGGTTGCTGCGTGATTACTTCGGCATCAACCCTGAGGTAGAGATCACCTCCGCCCACAGGACGCCGGAGTATATGGCTACGTATAGCTCGACGGCTGCTGCACGGGGTATTAAGGTTATCATCGCGGCTGCGGGAGGCGCAGCGCATTTGCCGGGAATGGCGGCGGCGTATACGGCATTGCCAGTTATTGGCGTGCCGGTGAAGGGGAGTGCATTGGATGGTGTGGATAGTTTGTATAGCATCGTGCAGATGCCGCGAGGCGTCCCTGTTGCGACGGTGGGGATTAATAACAGTATTAATGCCGCGTTGTTGGCTGCGAGGATTTTGGGGGCGTTTGATGCTGGAGTGCAGGCCAAGGTTGAGGCGTACGCGAAGGCGGCGAAGGAGGAGAATCTCGATCTCAAGGGCGTGAAGATGAAGGAGCTGGGGTGGGATGCATATCATCAGCAGATGTAGTAGAAGAAATGACTACATAGATAGATGTGAATAATACTTGCAATTGGTTCACTTTCATGCTTTATAACCTTCCACTGCCGGGCACAACAATGGGAGTTTCCTGTGAAGGGTAAAAACTCGATCTTTAATTTAGAAGGAATATAACGAAGACATTTATAATATCATTCCATGATACATGTCGGTAATTCACAGGTAGGATATTCCTATCCGCAGCAGGAGATCAAAATCCACGTCACTATATCAGTCACATTTAGTACACACTTTCAGAAGCCATGGCATGATCAAATTCTTCGCTGAAATATTTAGCAACTTCCTATTCGGCAACCCATCAAAGCACATCGCAACGCACCCACTCCAAGAGTCATCCTTCCATTCCCTGCCCCATTTTCGATAAAACATATTGTAAGCAACCGCGCAAATATAAATAAGCCCTGGCCAATGAAAATTATAAAGCGACTTGCCATTCCTTCCCTTCCTTTCTCCCAAAATCTAAAAATATAAGCATAAGTGTCCATCCCCTTCCTGTCATTGCAAACCCCCGAAAAGCTGAAAATATGGTCGTAAACGCGCCTGTAATATATGCTAATGTATAATCAGGATCAATGCGGTTCGTATCATCGCGCCGGCAATCGAATTGTAGTCTTTGATGGCAATGCCCAGAGCTCCCCGAGAAAATATGTCGAGCTGGAAGATGCGCCAAGAGCATCTAGATCTTCGCAAACTTGAGCAAATTGGAAATAAAATAATGAAGTAATAAAGAGTGCCTGCATCAAGGCACGCCAAAAGCTGCATATGGTCCAAACGGCTCGTAAAAGCGGTTAGGGAGCACCGGGCATTGGCACATCGACTTCCTCCCCGCTCTCCTTTCTACACACCGGCTCGCCAACCACGCCAGGGACGAGGGCTCCATTTTCGAATTGGCTCATAAGGGTCTGCATATGGCCACCCATAAGGTTCCGCATCTGGCAAAGCTCGTCATCATCGCCCTGAGTCTCGATAACTTTGCGTATTGCCGCAACACCGTTTACCGAGCGCATCAACGCATTTAGCCTCGCAGCCTTCTCGGTCTTCTTCACTTCTTCTGGCGAGAAGATAGCGTTCTCGTCTCCATCATACTTGTACTGCTCATGACCTTCAGGTAACGCGCCCTTGATCCTAGCTTCCTCTCTGACGGCATCGCTTTCAAGTTCCGCGGGTTGTATATAACGGCTGGTTAACGCAAACCGAAGAGTCCCATGTGGTACAATCTCGTGCTCGTAGTACTGCTGAACTCCAGACCCGTGCATTATGACCATGTCACCGTGCTCAAGAGTCACGCGAATAACAGGAGCCTTAGTACCCTTGGCATTTTTTGAAGTATTTCCCACCTCTGCCTTTGCTTTGGGGCGAAGAGACATGGTGGCGGAGGCACCAAGTGAGAGTGTGGCTACTGTTGGGCCTAGAGTCGACTCGCCATCGTCGTGGTACCCAATGCTGCAGTCTTGAAAATACCCAATCGAGAGGAGCTCATTGAACGGATGGAAGGGCTCTCCAACGTCATTAAGGGTCTGTTCGCCAGCCCACGTCAATCTTTTCAAAGCCTTGACAATTACTGTCGGGGCTTCATTGAATCCTCTGGATGACTGTGCGACGACAAATTTATACGGTGCGCCCCAGTTGGCTGCGAAGTGATTGGTGAGAACCTCCCCGCTGGAATTCGGTTGCCGTACAGGCCGCCTCTGTAGATCGAAATCACTCTCTTGCATCAATCGGAAGAGGTCGTTGGGGCCGTCAGGTTTGCTATTGATAGGATCACTTGACTTGAAAAGCCGGAGAACGCCTACAATGTTCCCTTTTGGACCTGGAACACCATACTCAAAGACGTTATATGCGCCCATTGTCTTTGACTCAAATTTAATTCCAAATCTGGGTTCGTAGTTCTGTTGACGGTGATTCCGTGCGATATCCGACATTGTGTCCTTAACACTCATTATTTGGATAGGCAACGAGTGAGTAAAGCCACAGCCCACAGTCTCACAATTCCATTTTGACCATTGCTTCCGACGACTGCAGCCTTTGCACATCGGGCATACAATACCTTGCTTGAAGGTGAATTCGGTCCCACGTTTCCCAGTGATGATCATATCAGCTTCGGTCATGAGAGGAGGCGCCAATGGCCCTGGTGCATTCCCAGTATAAGCGGTACGCTCCTTCAGAAAAGTCTCTGTATAGAAGAGTTTTCGATCATCAATAGGCGAATCGAAAACAAAGAACTTGTCACAGGATGCCTTCAAGCAAACCCATCCTTGTTCAAATATAGCTTTGCTGATGTCACCACAATGACAGCATTTCCCGGACGCTGCTTTGATGGCATCCAGGTCGCGGTATGGACTCGGGAGAGCAGAGCCAGCCTTGGCCCACCAAGACTTCTCGTCGAGGCGAATTTTCTCCATTCTCACGCACCATGTCTTGAATCCCTCTACATTCTCCACCCATACGTCGGTAACATGGAACCAATCGAGGATGTTGTAATAGTGCGGAAGCTTCGAGGGACTTTTGGAGTTTCCCTGGCCTAAAATAACGGTTAGTCAATCTTCATACCAGTTACTACTGGGAGTCTGGGACTTGCCAGCAATGACAGCGACAGGAGTACGCATATCCCTAGCCCGTTCGAACCCAAGACCGTATGTACTTCTCTCCTGGTCTGTTGTTTGAACCATCTTGTTCGTCACCTCATCCAGCTTACGTCCTCCACCGCTATATGAATCAGTTTATTGGTATCAAATAAGAATTGCAATAGACTTACCATCGAGTTATGACAACCTCTTCACCAAAAATATCGCGTTCTCTGACTTCCTTGTCAATTAATATGGCATGAACGAGACCATCGTGCAGATATCCCCCAGACATATATGCTCTGTAATATGGCAAAGTTTCACAGAGTTGTTGTCGCTTTGATGCCCAAACGGGTGGCTGGCCATATGGGGCGGGTAAGTTCTCCTGGTTTGATTGATGGTAATGGATGTATTTGCCAGACGCCTTTGGACCTCTTTTAGAACCTTTAGAACGAACCAGGGCTTGTCCAGGCCTGGCGGGATCTTCAACGTAGGTCTCTTCGCTGCTCAAATATCCCGACGCAGGTGATCTGTGTTGCTTCTTGGCCGACAAATTACCAGAAGCGCCGGCATATTTGCGTTTTTTCAAAGGGCTGCTTGTAGGACCTGCCTGCTCCGTTAAATTCCATGTTGCATCGCCGTTCTGAACAATGTGGGGGGCCTTCAAGTGCTGGGAGATTTCACCGGAACGGCCCGTCCCATTGTTCAATCGTTTGTCACGAGTTGTAGCGACTGCACGTCGACCCTTGCTCTTTGCGGTGTCCTTACTTGCATCTCCCCGCTTCCGTTTCTGGGGACGAATCGCAGGAGGCGCCTGTTTCATTGAATTCCAAGTTCCGTCGCCACTTTGAGAAACTATGGGTGCGTTTAAATGCAGCGGGGTTATAGACCCATTATATTCCGAGTTTCTGTTGCACGCCGTTCTCATCATCATGGTTCTTAGATTGCACTCTCTGCCCTTCTTGACACACGAAGAGCAGGGAAATGCTCTATCGCAATTATCTCGTTTACCAGCCCGGCAGCTATATAACGTCAGAAAGCGGGTATAAGAGAGGCGCAGGAAACATACCAATCACACATATCCGGAGCCATCCATATTTCGTCTACCTTTCGGGCAACTTCAGGATTCCATCTTTTTGAAATATGACCGTTAGACCTTGCATCTTGGGCCTGTTCAAGCAGTTCAGGGCCAATGGGAGGGTCGGTCCTGGCATCTGCATCCTTTACGGTAATATTGGCAGCAAAGTAACCGCTAGCTTTTTTTACTCTCTGGGGGGCGACCTAAAATATTAAAATTATTAAATGCCACAAAAACAAGCAAAGTAGAATCTATGGAGCCTCATGTGGAGTCAAGGATAATTTATGAATACTAACCTCAGGCGAAGAAGGTTCGACGATGTCCTCCTCGGCGTCCTCTTCGGGTGAAGACGGAGATATGACAGAAGACTCTTGTGGTGAATCAGAAGACGACCTTGAGGGAGGTGTGAAGTCGCTCAGCGTTTTTTCATCATCTGTAGAAGCAACCTCACTGAATCCAGAGTCATGTGGTGAGGGTCTTGGTTCGGCGTACTTGGAGCTTTTTGGAGGTGCTTTCTTTGACACTCTTGGGGTACGAGGCGCTGATGGAGTGGATGGTGTTGTGGAAGTCCTTGTAGCTGTGCGTTTCGGGTTAGCATTCAACTCAATTCGTAGCTGCCGTGCAAACTCCTCATCGCCCTCAATGTAAGACATCATCGAGGGCTCTTGCACCAACGCAGAGAACACAGATGAGGACAGAAAAGAGGTATGGTGGACGGAGGGCAGATATTTGAGGTGCGAGGAAAGTCAAGGGTCAACGAAATTTGAGAAATGTGTCAACACCAGTACGATATTAAATTGATTATGACCTCCGATGGAAGGTTCCAAAACCGTATGGCAAAAAAATTGGAGGGATTCAAAGGTGAGCAGGTGAATGGGCATTGCATGCATGTGTATGATGGTATATATATGAACCACACTCTATGAAAGATGAGAGGGTATGAAGAGGAGAGTATGAAATGTGTTCAAACTGGTGAGAGACCAGGAATATATGAACAGATGAAGGAAGAAGAGAAGGAGGGAAGAAGGGAAAGAGAGAAATGCGGACAAAATAGTGGTGGGAAGGTGGGATACACGAGAAATGGACGAGAAGGTGGGGGGGTGATACCCTCCGTGTGTGAGGCTCTGGGATTAAGGCAGGTGCGGGGTACACCGCATCCCGCTTGGGCTGTCCGCTTGCCGTTCTGCCGGTTTATCAACCCGTTGAGGGGTTAGCGGGGTGGCAGCCCGTGCCACCCTGGCAAAAATATGCGCGCAGGATACTCGAATGGGACATGCCCGTTGTGCAGCCTAGTCCTAAACGGGATAACAGATTTCTTGAGGCATATGAGACTTTTGTCGAAGTGGCATAGAGAATAGAACTTCGCACTTGCTTCATTCTTGTCCCCATGCCACGCCGCAATGCAATCAGCTTCTAGGCGCAATGTAGATGCAAAACTGTACATAGACGAACTTGATGCAAAACGAGAAGATTGTAACTGTGCGAATAAGAACCGACTGGATGTATAACGCTGAAAACCTGGAAAAACAAAGGAAATACAACGTACCATGCGCTTCCCCAGTCTTCTTCGTAGAGGCAACCATTTTCAATCCGGTTTTGGCACCGGGTCTTTGCATCAAGTCCGCAGTGGCAGCAACCCGGTCCTCAAACTTAACCGGCGCCTTGAGCTTCAACCTGTCTCGAAGGCCCTATGTCCTGTGTCAGCTAAAGCCTGATATCCTGGGCGTCGAATTGTTACTTACCACTCCCGACTCCGTCATAGCGGATCCCAAGCCCTTTTCTGGCTGGAAATCATCTTTCTCATCCTCTTCGTCCACTTTTCTCTTCCTTCCAGATGCTCTAGTGGCTGCCCTTGGTTGCCTGGGTTTCGCGAGTGACTTTATTGTGACAGCCTTCGCATGGGCCGCCGCTTTTTGCAATACATTCGTCACTTTCCGAGGTCTTCCACGAGGCCTCTTTGGCATTTGATTCTTCTCGCGTGCTGGCCGAGATTTGGCGGGTGGCGTGTTTGCCTCCTGCTCCGCGGCCAGTTCTGGCTGATGTGAATTCAAAATCAAGGCGGCTTCTTCTTCGGTGAAGTCCATCGAGTCCAGATCCGAGAGCACCGAACTGCAGTCACTATCCAGCTCCACGGCGCTGCTTGGTCGAGTAGCAGCATCCGCCATAGTTCCGATGTTTGCGATCACCGGATTCTGAGTTCGTTGATCCTGTTGGATAGCTGTAGATGTGCTGACTTTGGAAGTTGTAATGGACTTGGGCTCAGATAAATTGGGGGTGTTATCTGATGAATCGAGTAGGGTGGTGCTGCTCAAAGCAGGTGTTGATGGAAGAACTGTGAAAGGTTCTTGTATCTGGAGTATACTAGACTCGTCTTTCGAGCTGTTTGTACATTGAAGAAGGGAAGATTGAAGCTGGCATTGCGGAGTTGTTTGATGAACGGAGGATCGAAGCTGCCGCTTTGGAGTTTGATCTAAAAGAAGTGAAGTGGATTGTGAATCCTGAATCATCAAGACTGCTTTGGCCCTCCCTTTATAATTGACAGGCACGTCGTCAGGAACCGCCCTGAGTCATCCCCAAGGTGGCACCACTACTGTGGAATTGAGGTTTTTGGCGCATACAGGCACACAAGGGAAAGGGAATATAAGAGAGTGATATACAGGGAAAAAAAAGGAAGGAAGGAACAAAGCTGGACACTGGGAGAAAGACAGATAAATATTCTCTAAAGGGAAAAGTCTCTCAGTGCTCTTGGATACCGTACTATACTATGGACATTGAGCCGCAATGATGGCGTGGTGTTCGATTGTAACCTGACTATTATAGACCAAGTGCCCAAGATCCCAAGTGCTCAACCCCTCCCCAACTCCACCGGTGGAAGCCGGGATCGGATGAACGTTTGACCGGAGGTATAATCGCTAGACGTACGTACATCATCTTCGGAGATAAAGCTATAGTGGTCCGCTGGTGGTCCGTGCTCGTCTAATATACTGTACTATGATTCAGCCTTTAATGACGGCGGCGGCGGCGGCGGCGGCGGCGTGGTTTTCAATTCCTAGAGATATACATATAATACAATACCATACAGTGCGACTCGCACCTTCGGCTCGCACCTTGTATAAATTCTCCGTACGCCGGTGGTGGTCCGGTGGACCGGCGGTGGGGGGCCATGGTGGTCCCTGCACCGTGCTCCTGCTCCTGCTCCTGCTCCGTTCTCCGTGCTCCGTGCTTTCTGGGGGTGCCCACATCTCGGAATCCCCACCGGCAGATGGAGAGAAACCACGAAGCATTCTCGTCTTACCTCAACTCCATATTATAATATCATCACTTGTAACCCAGATTATATAGCATATATGCATATGATAGGTGTATGTATATGTCTTTGAAAGCTGAGGAGTGTTTCTACAAATAAAATCTTCTTGATATATTAGTTGGATCTTGTCTCACTCAGCGCCTCGGCACAGATTTCCCAATCAACGGGCTGTGGCAACCTGGATCGGGTAGCTGAGAATCCTTTGGGGATCCTGTGGGGATCCTTTGGGGATCCTCCAAAGAACCCCGCATTTTCCCCATCACCTCCACAATATATATATAACCCTATATATCCTATCCTGCCATGGCCACTCTTCGGCTTCGTTCTCTTCGTCTTTCTACCGCATCTGTCTATCTGTTTCACCGCTTTCTACTTGTTCCTGCCCTGCTCTGACGATCTCTGTTCATATCAAAAGACCACCAACGAGCCCATTGTGTGCTGTGCGTGCTGCACCGCTGTGCTTCTGCTTTGCGACATTGCCGTCCATAAAATACGCTTATTATATCTCTTTATTTCTCGCCCAAGATGGTCTTCACACCGCCAGCAAGCTCTCCGGCAATGCTTGGTATGGCCCCCAGAGACTTATCTACCCAGCTTGAACCAATGGCTGACCCAGGACATGACAGAAATTCCTGACACCGTTACGTTGCCGGACTTCGTACTGGACAACAAGTACCGATCAGTGCCCCATGAACTGGCAAGGAATCCATTCACGTGCGGCTTGTCAGGGAAGACATATACGTCATTGGAGTGGAAAGACAGGGTTGGCTGGCTTGCCAGAGCATTCCAGCAAGCGCTGGGGTTCCAGGTCAACCAGGGGACAGAATGGGAGAAAGTCATTGGCATCTATACTTTAAATACTGTGCGCTATACACCGACTCTGGCCGGACGTGCTCGATATGCAGTCCGCAAAACTCTCGAGGAGCGATAACTAACCATACCACTCTCCAGGTCGATACTCTGACAGTATCATTCGCGGTTCATTATCTTAATGGAATTGCCTCGCCGGCCAATGCAGCGTACTCAGCTGCCGAGCTTGCATACCAGTTGAAAGCCGCAGGCGCGAAAGCCATTTTTGTGAGTTACCCCACGTTGCACCCCAATTGGAGCCTCGGGCTAACTTAAGACCCAGACGTGCATCCCTCTCCTCGAAAACGCTCTGCAGGCAGCAAAAATTGTTGGAATCCCAGAAAAACATGTCTACATACTAGATATGGCAGATGCTTTCACAGGTGGCAAGAAGGTACCATTTAAGACTGTTCGGGAGCTGATCGAGCAGGGCAAGAATTTGCCAGCTATTGAGCCCTTGAAATGGACCCAGGGCCAAGGCGAGAGACAAACCGCGTTCCTGTGCTTTTCGAGTGGAACCTCCGGATTACCAGTAAGTGACCAGCTTCTGTTCAAAGCAGCCATGTCTAACTAAGCTATAGAAAGGAGTCATGATCTCCCACCGGAACTGCATCACGAACATCATCCAGATAACCCTCCACGAGCAACACGCTCGCGACGGAAAGGGCCCTAAAGGGGGACCACGCCAAGATGTAACCCTGGGCCTTCTCCCATTCTCCCACATCTACGGCCTCGTAATCATTTGCTTGACCGGCGCATTCCGCGGCGACGAGACCATCGTGCTCCCTAAGTTCGAGCTAGCGACCTTCCTCCAAGCCATCCAAGAGTACGCACCACGCCACCCACCCTCCAACTGAGCATAGTAGCTAACCCAACCCAGATACAAGATCAGCGTCCTCTTCATCGTCCCCCCCATCGTCATCGGCCTCATCAACGCCCACCAAAGCTCCTCCCGCTACGACCTCACCTCCGTTGAATCAATCTTCACCGGCGCCGCCCCCCTCGGCGAGTCGACAGCTCGCGACCTCGCGAAACTGCACCCAACATGGCTCATCCGCCAAGGTTACGGCATGACCGAGACGTGCACGGGCGTGTGCCTCACAACAGAAGAGGACGTCTGGTTCGGCTCCTCTGGCCATCTACTCCCCGGCTTCACAGTCAAAATCGTGCGCCCCGACGGCTCTGAGGTGACAGCTCACGATGAGGAGGGCGAGCTGCTCGTGCAATCCCACTCCGTCGTGCTGGGGTACCTCAACAACCCCGAAGCGAACGCGGAGACATTTATGCCCGACACGGATGGGAATGGGCGCTGGATTCGCACGGGGGATGTGGCGATCGTGTCTGTGGCGCCGAGTGGGAATGAGCATATTACTATCACGGAGCGGATTAAGGAGCTCATCAAGGTTAACGTAAGTCCCCCTTTACGCGCTGGCTTAATCCCCATACAGTCCCGTTCTAACGAAATCAGGGACACCAAGTCGCGCCCGCTGAGCTGGAGGCTCTTCTCCTCTCGCATCCGTCTGTTGCGGATGCGGCTGTGATTCCGGTGCCGAATGATCGTGCTGGCGAGGTGCCGCGCGCGTATGTGGTTAAGTCGGCGAGGGTGTCGGTTGAGGAGAATGATAAGATTGTTAAGCGTGATATTGCCAAGTATGTGGAGGCGAATAAGAGTCGGTATAAGTGGTTGGCGGGGGGGATTGAGTTTATTGATGTTATTCCCAAGAGTCCGAGTGGGAAGATTTTGAGGAGGTTGTTGAGGGATAAGGAGAAGGAGGATAGGAGGAAGGCGGGGGGGAAGTTGTAGGGGTGGGGTTGATATATTCAGAAGATATGGGAGAGAGAATTTAAAAATGGATATAAATAAGTAGTTGCTCTCACTGTAGGATAATCCGACAACAAACCTGCAGTCTACGCAATTACATGGTTGACAGGAAAGGTAGCCGTCTCTCTAAATATGGCATCTCGAGGATAATTAAGACTATGAGTAAACATGTAAACGCCACTACAGTCCCGTCACCATCTGCCCTCCTGTCACCGTCACCCTCCTGTCACCGGTAATTTCAGAGAGCATATACCCCTCGACCACATATTGGCCTGGAAATAGGTGTTGGCAGCATGCTTCGAAGATATCTAAACAATGCACGCTTGCGCCTGCGCGACAATAATTGAAGCCGCACCCAAAGTCTATGTATGAACAAGCGAGCCGGGATATGACAATCATAATGTCTCTAATTAATAGTACCCACGTTATAGTAAAGTTAGGCTTCTCGATATCTGGTTGGAGAATCCTACCTCACTGATTCCACATAGTAGCTGCCCCTCTGCCTTGTACAAGATACCGCCATGCATTATAATGACATACCGCTGCCAGTCGTCCTATGTGTTGGGATTCTATAGTTGCAAGTGTGATCCATAAAGTTTTACGGTAGAGGCAACGAACGTTGCTGGCACCACACCCCCTTGCAAAAATCCACATATCTTTCACATCCCCAATCACAAAAGAAGGTTCTGCATATTTCACATCTCAATTCTCAAGTTTATCTCAATATACAAAATTTCCTTTTCGGCGGCTAAAAGATCATACGAAGATATACAAAGGAGTTGGGGGTAAAATCCAGAGTTTATAACATGGCTTGGAGCTCATAATCGAGCAACAGCAATACCACCGAAGTTTGATATCTCAATATAATGCCGCTCCTGCCAGTAAAATATTGAAACCTACGTTTAGGAAACTGTTCCTGCTTGCCAACTACCAACTCACAAAGCTAGTAACATGGCACAGGATCGGACAACACGATACGGTACATCGATGCAAACTACGTCCACGGGTTAAACAACCGCCCGATCATTGTGTCTGCAGATCGAAGCACTCTTACAATCGTAGGCGACCGTGTCATCGTCATTCATGATACGATCTACAATCCATGTTCCCATCTCTCTCCTGTCGTCGTTGACCTCCTGTCGTCGTTGACCTCCTGTCACCGTCAACCAACTGACATCCTACCGTCGCCGTTCTGTCGTCGTTGCCCTCCTGTCACCTTCATCCATCATGTCACCTTCATCCCTCCTGTCACCTTCATCCTCCTGTAGCCTCGACCACGATGAAATAAAGCAGCATCTGATTCAACTTTGTTGCCGTCTATGGTTTCCTCCTCATATTGGTCCATGTAATCTTTTTCCTCCATTGAGAGTGAAATCCCATTTACTGCCTGGCTGCTTTGCCTTTTCATAACTGGCGCTTTATCGCCACCGACTCCCTCATCAATCCTCTCATAGTTCAAGATTCTTCTGTATATAAGACGTTACTCTGCAGTATGAGTTCTTCTGCCTCAAGTAGTACCAATGGCATCCACAGTAGCATAAGCCTACACAGACACCATTTCCAAAGCGAAGCGTAGACTGTAGTAACCACTCTTATTCGTACAACCTCGGCCCCGATGCCGCCCATGCCCGTGTTTGCTTGCATGGTCATTCTCATACATACCATATTCTGTCGTTGTTAGCTCATAAGGCAGTCCTCCATGGCCTTGGTCAACGGTCTGACCTTCTCACCACCATCTCTTTGATGTTAGCACATTTACCTCGAGGAATTTTATCACGGCTCCTATGTTGAATATAAGTCTTTGAATTCAAAAAGGTTGGAGGTAAGTGTGGTAAACGGGTCTGGTGCTGAAGATTGCAAGCAGAAACAAAGTAGACTCGTCATGAAAGAGTAGCCATCCATCTATCCATTTCCCTATATAAGATACTAAACTCCACCAATCCCCCCTCACACCCTACTACCTCTCCTCAAAAACCAACGCAACCCCATCATCCCCCGCCGTCACCACCCGTCCTCCACTCCCCACAAACGCAAGCACCCCACCCCCCTGCCCCCTCCACTCCCCAACCAACCCACTCTGTCCCACCCCCGCCCCCCCAGTATCCCACCTCCTCACCACCCCATCCATCCCACTACTAACCAAGATCTTCGGGTCCCTCGCCACAAACGCCACCTGGACGACACTATCCTCCGCATGCGCCTCCCTAATATGCCTCTTCACCGCAAACCTCCTCGCGGCATCAAACAGCACAATACTCCCATCCACGCTCCCCGCCGCCATCACCGTCGACGGCGGCGGCGCAAACGTCAGACTCTCCACTGAATCCGACTGCGCGCGCAGATCAGCGAGGATAACACCCGCCTGCGTCGCGCCGCCGGGTCCACCGGCCTTCTTGCCCTTTGCTGGCGCCGCGCCCGCCTTGGGGAGGCCAACGATCTTGATTGCGCCCCCCGCGCCACCGACTGCGACGTACGTCCCCGACGGGGCGATGGCGACGCTGAAGAGCCCGCCTTCGACGGCGAAGCGCGCGTCGGCTGCGGTGAGGGAGACGATGGCTTGGGAGCTGGTGTCGCTGAAGGGGGCCCAGACGTAGAGGCTGCCTTCCTCGGAGACGGTGGCGAGGACGCTGCCGTCGGCGGACCAGGCGCCGGCGGTGCAGGGCGTGGTGTGCGCGAAGTAGGTTTGGATGATTGTTAGGGCGTCGGCGGCGGGGGCGGAGGTGTCAACGGTGTATACCCAGACGGAACCGTCGGCGGCGCCGAGGGCGAAGGTGTTGGGGTGGTCTGGGGAGGGGGAGGCAGAGAGCCAGTTGATCTCGTCGACTTCGGTGGCGGAGGTGAGGAGCGTCCAGGGGGAGAGGAGCTTAGAAGGGGATGACGGGACCCAGACGCGGAGAGCGCCGTCGAGACCGCCGGAGAGGAGGGCCGCGCCGGCGGGGAGGGTGAAGGTGAGCGCGTTGATAGAGTCGGTGTGTCCGTCTAGGGTGGAGATGGCGTCGATGCCCTTGCGCTCGATGCGCTCGGCGGGTTGGGTCTGGTAGCTTTCGGGGAGGACGGGGGAGTCGGCGGGGGTGGAGTCGAAGAGGTATCCGATTCCGCCTGCGTCGTCACCGTCGGAGCCGCCGGTGGCAATGAGGGAGGGGACGGTGGGGTGGGCGGCGATGCAGAAGATGGAGTCGCGGAAGTTGTCGAAGTGGCCGACGCTGTCGTTGTGGAGCGTGTATTCTTCCATGGCTTGGTCGCCGTCTGCGTCCTCGCCGGCGTCGTCGCCGGAGTCCATGGCTGTGTCATCCTCACCAGCGATTTCCTCGAGAGCCTCGTCCTCGCCGAGCATGGCGGGCTCTTCGTCGGAGATGCCCTCATCGTAGGGGTTGGTGGCTGACATATTTGCGGTGGTGGCGGGGTCGGTTTTGAGAAAAGTATGAACAGTCTTTGGAGAGTGATGGATGTCAACAGAGGATACGTGCCCTTTTGAAGTGCACTTTTTGAAATTCAAGAGGAGGCAAACGTTAAGACGGGGGGAAAAGAGAGAGTTGTTGGTCAGGATTCGCTGATTATCAAGCACAAAATGGAAAGTCGAAGCATTTCGTTTTTCCCTGTTGCCGATAGTAGATAAGCTTTGGCGGGGTCCCAAATAAATCTAGCCACACGCCAGGAGTGTGCGTCAGATCCCGATGATGTATTCTATGACTAAGCCAAAGGATTGGTATGACTAAGCCAAGAGAAACAAGAGAGACTAGCGAAATTGTTAGGAGAGTCGAGACGGAAAATATTTATTCCGAGAAGGCCAAATATATTTCCTAGTATTTCCGGATATCAACGAGAAAGGAGCAGAGTAGATTCAAGATAATGCGTACAAGATGCATACAAAATGAGTATCAGCTACTCTACAATACACACTGTAGACCCTCGCTCGCCCTTCTCACGCCTCAAATGCACCGGAAATAGTCTTCTCATCCCGAAAACCCTGACCAAGACAACCTAACAGATCACCGCCAACTCTCCATGTTCACCTCCAAACTCCCACCTTGGGCAAGAAAAAATAAACCCCAGAAATCCCGAAAATATCCTTATTTTTTTGTTGTTTCTTAAAAGAGGTCCACCTTGGACGACGTAATATGTACCCCCGCCTTAGTATCCCCAGAATAACCCCCCAAAAAATCAGCCCAGCCCAAAGATCCCCAATTCCCAAAACAAAACCCGATAAAACAAAATGAAATCCCATTCCCGTTGTGCAAATCCCTATCCCTATAACCCAGATTTCCATGCCCCTCCGTTTCTACTATACGTTGTCTCCCTTCCCGCCTCCCCGTTTTCCGCCCATGCTGCTTGTTTCTTTCTCACCGACTCCCCATGACAATGACAGCACCCACCCCTCCACCACGCACACCGACGCGCCTGGATAAAGAAGATAAAAGATCCACCCCACCAGCAGTCACCATCCCATATTAAAAGGCAGCCCACTCAGAGGCCAAGTCGGACAGACACCCCATCCGTCCGGCAATCGCAGCCAAAACCAAATCAGACGACAACAAGAGACCTACACCCCGCCATATCCAGGCCCAAACAAACAAAACAAGTCGACTCCCGTATACCCCCATACCATCCAGGTACGCAGTGAGAAAACCCAGACACCGATAGAATCAAGTTTCTCTTACACGTAACATTTAGCCCCAGACGCTGGCCTGCACGCCGAGGGAACCCTTGCCCCATACGCCGCCACCAGCGCCCTTGCCCCATCCCATTCCGCTGCTCCCGTTACCGTTTCCATTACCGGCCTGTGCGTTCGCAGCGCCCTCCTTAGCATCCTCGCCCTTCTCCTGTGCAGCTGGGGCGCCGAAGCCGTAGCTCAGCGGGGAGGGGAGGGGGGTGGTGCGGCCCTTCTGGGCGGTTGCTTGGTTAGGCGCCGTGATGGAGGAGGTGGTGGGGGTAGTAGTGCCGGTGGTAGCGGTGGAGTTGCTAGAGTTGGCAGTTGTTGCCGTTGGGCGGGTGCCGATGGGCGCCACGCTGCCAGACTGTCCCTTGGCGTTAGGCGGCGAGTTGGCGGCCGGGGATCCGCTCGCGCCGCGGTTCTCGAATGGGCTCGAGCGCTCCTCGGCGGGGGTGCCTACTGCGCCAGCAGCGGCGTCCTTAGGGGCCGGTGCCTCGAAGGCGAGGGGGGAGTGTCCGCGGCCGGGCTGGGCGGGGGTGGCCTGGCGGGTGACGCCGTTCTCATCGACGAAGGAGCCCTCGGGGAAGGTGGAGTCGCCGTAGAGGGCGGAGCGCTGGCGGGCGATCAGGTCGCGGCGAGAGTCGTCGGACATGGTGGAGGGAGAGAGAGCGCGGTCGGGCTTGGTGCCAAAGGCGGAGAGTTCGGCGAGGGCAGCTGGGGGGTGTCAGCGTGTGTTCAATTATGATGAGAAGAGGTAGCCAGGGGTGAGAAGGGGGGTGAGGGGAATGGGGAGCGGTTATTGGGGCTGGCGGCGAATGAGAAATGGCGTGATGAGAGGAGAAGGAAATGGGAGGCAGTGGTCCCCAGGGACAAGCCTAGGAACACGCCCAGGGAACAGTAGAGGTAAGAGAAGACATGCGTGCACATTCGCCACAAAGGAAACCGTAAGGAAACCTCCAAAGAAAGCCAAAGCCAGCCCCCATCTGTGAAGAAGAGGAGGGAGAGGAAAAAATGCCATTTCGATTACTCGAGAGAAGAGGGAGGCCTACTGCGGTTATACTGCTGCTCCTGGTGGTAGTTGCGGAGCTCGCGCTCGCGCTGCGCCGCCATGCGCCTCTTGGCCTGGAGCACCTGCTCGGCCTCGCTGGCGCCGCGCGCCGGCTGGTGCCGCTGCGTCGCGTAGAAGGACTGCAGGTTCGACGCCGAGAAGGAGCGCGCGTCGCCGCTGAAGTCGTTACCGCCGGCGCCCCCGCTTACGGAATTGTGGCGTGGTGGACCGGCTGGAGGAGGGGTTAGTGGGTGGTTCTGTGGTAGGCAGGGAGGGGAAGCAAGGGGGACGCAAGGGGAACGCACAGTATTGCTCGGGGAACGAGCGCGCGGGTGCGCTGAGGGGCGCGGAGTCCCGACGGGCTGGGGCGCTGAAGGCCTTCCCGCTCTTGAAGAGATTCTCGATCGCACGGTCAACCTCTGGTATAGTATTAGCCCCTGAACTTTATTTCGAAGTGGTGATCCCATCGCGCAGCGCAGCAGCCGGTACGCCGGGTATACATCATCTGGCTATTTGCTGCGCCGTAACCATCTCGGCCCTATTTTTTCCACGAGGTATATTGTATTGTGTAGGGGTCTTGGGGTGTTGCGAACGTACCCTCTAACTGGGAGCTAAAGGCGGTTGAGTCTTCGCGCGGCGCGACGGAGCTGGCACCTGTGGAGAGCATAAGTCAGCGACACCATCCAACATCCCTTCCGGCGAACTGGAGGGGCGGCAGGGTGGTCCTCCTTACCTGATCTCGCGGGGGGGGTCTGGTGTTCCCAGGTGGCCTGACCGGCGGCGGTGGCTGGCCACTGCTGGTTATCGTAGTAAGACATAGCCGAACGGGAGGGACGGAGACGGAAGCGCGCGCGCGGGAGATGAGGTTGAGGTTGGTGGAGGTGACGGGGAGGTGGAGGTGGAAGTCGTAGAGTCGAGGGAGGGAGACGGAGAGGTAGAAGAGGGAGAGAGGAGAGAGAGTAGAGGAAGAGAGTAGATTCGATAGAGGAGTAGTGTCGGAGGGTAACGACGGGAGAGTAGGTCACGTTTTCGTTGGTTGGTGGTTATAATATGTTCGGAGGGGGAAGGGAGGAGAGGAAGGGGGGAAGCGGAAATAGAAGAAAAATGTTTGGGTGGTGGTGTTGAATTGCGGAGAGCGAGAATAGAGAGCGAGAGCGAGAACGGATAAGTGCGGTGGACACACGTTTTTTTGGCGTACTATAGTACAAATGGTGTATGAACGTTGCAAGTTTTTGAACTTACCGAGATTGAATTGGACGGGCCGGGAGAGGGGGAAAGGGATAGGGATAGGGGGTGTGGGGATGGAAAGATGGAGGATGGGGGAGATGGGAGGGGGGTGAATGTAGTGAGAAGTAGGGTTGTAGGAGGGGTGTAATAGGGTAGTAGGGGAGGGGTGTAATAGGGTAGTAGGGTGTAATTGTAGGGTGAGGAGGGTTGAAAGTGGGTGTAATTTGGAGTAGAGTAGTGTAAGTTGAGTGGTGGGTGGAGGGGGGTGTGTATAGAGGAATGAGAAATAAAGAGGGAAATAAAGAGGGAAATAAAGGCGGCAAGTGGTAGGGAGTGGGGGAGTGAATGTAGAGAAGGAGAGTGAAGGGGTGGATGTAGTGGATGTAGTGGATGTAGTGGATGTAGAGGATGTAGAGAGAAGGAGAGAGTGACAGTGAGTGGGCGTAATAGGCGCGAATAAGGAAAGAAGGAAGCAATGAAGAAGAAGAAGAAGAAGCAAAGCCCACGAGGTAGAAAGGGACGGGGGTGTCTCTAGTGAAAGCGAAATCAGTGTAGTAGTAAGTTATCAGCGTCGTAGTAGTAAAGTGGTAAAGTAAAATGGACACATGGACATGGCCGAGGGGGCGTGCGTCTAGCAACCCAACATCAATCACCGAACGCCTTATCTCTCTGGGTGCTTTTGGTGGTGGTGGTGGCCACCACCACCAAAAGCACCCAGAGAGATAAGGCGTGCGTTTAGTAACATAGCATAGTAAAGTAAAGCCACAAGCCCGACGAGGTGTGCGTCTAATACTCCCGTATTTCATAGAGTAAAGCCACAAGCCCAAGGGTGTCCATCCATCCATCCATAACCAGCAACTCAAACTCCGGAATACTCCCATCACCACCGCAAAGAAGCAGGAGATCCAAGTATCCTCCTTCCTCACTCCATCCCCATCCATCCATCCTCCCTCCCACACATCTCTCCAGCTATTCCCGCCCCCAATCCCCCATCAGGAAGGTCTCTATCTCCATCTCCTCCTGTCTGCCACACCCCCAAACCCAAATCCACCCCCTCGTGTCCCTCCCTCATCGGCCACACCCCGCCAAGCCCCAGCGCCCATCTACGAAAAAGCGAAAAAGGACCGGCTCGGAAGTCACTGTACCTCTTTTCTTTCCACTCTGCCCACTACTTTCCCTACTAAAATAAATTGCTGGACATGTACAGGTACGTCGGTCTTCAGCGAGATCCAATCCTACCTCGGACCGCACACACACCACCATGAGAGGAGAGAGGACTGGCGCGCTAGTTGGGTAGCGCGGATGGGAGAGATGAGGCTGGATGGGGGATAGCGCGAGGGAGGGGTGGGCGGCACGAGATGTGGTGGTGGTGGTGGTATGTGATGTTACTGTAAGTAGCCGCGCTTTCCCCGATGAGAGGAGGGAAGATCTCGGCATCACTTCGCTGTCGGGGTATCGATGCCGAGGGGAGGGAGTACAGGAGGTGATATTAATACTCTGTCCTCTGTCTTCATCTTCGCTTGATACTGCAGTCCAGTACGGATAGACAGACATCACGCAGAACAGCACGAACTAACCAGACCAGATACCAGCTAGACCCCATACCATGCCATCAGCCACAGCCAATATACTAACCCCCAAATACGACGCGATGAGATGGGATGCTAGCTCGTACCACTGCTGCCGATGCTGCACTGTTCAGCGCATGAGCAGGCGGGCGGCCGCGGACGGACAGACGCACGAACCTACAGCACGCAGACGCACGTCCCACGCGTTCACGGCGGCCCTTACATGATTGATGAGGTAGGTGCTGTGGCTGGCTGGATGGCTGGTGGTGTGGCGCGGTGGGTGATGTGAGGCTGGAGGGAAGGTGAGTTGGATTGGATTGGATGGGTGTTTTGTTTGAGGGTGTGTTGTTGTGTTGGCTGTTTCGATGCTGGTGGATAAGAGAATGTGGTGAGGTGATGCGATACAGGACGCTGCGATGACACTCGATGGTAGCTGGTATAATACTGCGGATGTGAGTACAGCGAGAGTATGAGCGCTACGAGGTGAGCAGGTATGACCACGCAAGCCATCACACGCATCGCTATCAGACAGACATAACCTGCGACAGAAGGGTATCATAATTCATAAGCAGCCAGCAGCAAGTATATCTCAGCAAAAACAACGCCCCGCAATCCCACGCCAAAGTCCCAAGTCGAAGCAATTTTTAACCTCCCTCCCTCCATCCCCCCTCACACCCCCTAAACCTCATCACAAAACCTCTCCTTCCCCCCTTCCTCCTCCCCCACCCTCTCTCTCTCCAACCTCCCCTCCCTCTCCAACCTCCTCCCCCAACCCCCAACCCACCACCCCCCCCACGCCTCCAGCCCGCTCCCAAGCACCACAACAACAACAACGACAATCGGTCCTATCGCTGCATCCGCGCAGCGCGTCCAGATTATCCCCTGTGTCGGCGTGCCGGGGGCGCCGCAGCGGGCGGGGGCGCGGGCGAGGGAGGGCGAGGAGGAGGAGGGTTGAGGAGAGGATTTTTGTTGGGAGGGGTGATTCCTGCTGGGGGGGGTTAGCTTGGCTCTCGGTTTTCGGGTGGGGAGTGTGTTGGCGGGGGTGTGGGAGTGGAGAGGATGAGGACATACCTTGACGGCTCCCCAGATGCCGACGAGGCAGGGTAGGATTAGGAGTTGGAGGTAGATCGCGTAGGTCTTCGCGAGGCCCCATACGGGGTATAGCAGTGGCGAGGGGATGTGCGGGAGGAGGAGGGTGGTGAGGACGCTGGTTAGGAGGAGGAGGTCGGCGGCAAGGAGGGTGATGAGGCTGTGCGGTGTCAGATGAGATGGGCATTTATACAGAGAGACGGAGAGGGAGAGAGGGGGCGGGATGAGGTGAGGGAGGGCAATGCATGGGGAAGACGAACCGATCTTTAGAAAGTGAAGGCCAGCGCCACGGCGACGGTGATGGTGATGGGTCTAGTGAGGCCATTGTATTCTTGCGCCCTTCTATCGCGGCTGGGTATCGTAATTTGTTGGGTATATCGTCAAACGTCATCCCCAAATCCAAGTCTCTCGCCTCGCTTGACTCTCTTCTCACTTCCCACAATGCAGCAGCAGCAGCCGTTCAACAGCTATCACACGCTCTCGTCGGCAGGCACGACGATTCCCAGTATCTGGATAGGAAACTCGTCTGCTTTTTTTTTATGTTCTAGCCGGCGGGAACGGAGGCACACCTCGTTATAAGCTTTCGCGCGGGGTGGTTGGCGCGGGTGAGACACCCGCCACGCACGGGTAGACGGTTTTGTTATCTGGAGCGGCGTGGTTGGGGTGAGTCGTCAGACGTAGCGGGGGTGTGTGAGTCTTTGATACTCTCGATGCTGCGACCGTTTTCGTCACTGCTGGGTTTGAGTGAGATTAACTACTAGTGGGAGAAGTAGGTAGATAGGTAGGTAGTTGTGTCCTGTAGGTAATCGCTAATCCGGCGAAGTGATAATGAATTTGTATTTGGTATGGAGATGATGAAGGTGAAGACGAAGATGAAGCTCTCAGCGCCGTCGCGGACGAACGTGATTACTTAAAGCTCAGCAACTTGCCTGCCTGCTTGCTTGCTTGCTTGCTTACTTGAGGGAGGAACCGGGCATCCGACAAGCGGAGGGAGGGCGGCACTGGCGGAGCACAGTACCAACGTCCAGTACGTAGTTACGAACCGCACCGCCGGGATCTCCGGATGGATTAGACTACCTACAGCAGTTAACAAATCAGATCAGTAACCTCGATCGGCCGCCTCTCGTAT